>JAOUZG010029590.1:3996521-4008576 GCA_026289955.1 Argiope argentata | reverse complement strand
TTTTTTTTATCTTATCAGCGAAGAACTTATTTTTTCAGAAATATGTAATCAGCAAAATTTATAAGAAATTCTAAGTCGATCTAAAAGGGGGAAAGTCTACAACAAATGCCAGCAATAATTGCATGCGAATTTAATCCGAATTAAACTGTTAAAAGAAAGCTAATAGAACGATCCACGAACTAGACCTGTTTAATCTATATTACAGTAACCCTATTCCGCACGAAAAAATAAACAAGTTAAAGAACATCAAGCTCGGCCCGTAACAACGTATTACGTTCAACGCGATGATACACAATCGCTCAATAATGCAGAGCTGAATAATCAATATTGCAGATAATATAAATATACGAGAGGAAAATTTTCTAATATATTGCTCCTCTATCGTACCTGATTCAGCTTTATTGATTTTTTGATACTCCAGCATTGAATTCAGCTCTCGTAGCACTAAAAACCGCCATGATGACGGAAATGTTGCGAAATGTTATTTTTATCGCGAAGATAAAGCAAACGCAACATATGTCGAATAACTTTCAATCAAAAGATTATAAACTCACTCAGAAAATTCTAACACACTTTCGAAAACGATTTTAAAAGTATACGCAGTTATTTAGATGCATGCATATAATAGTTGAGTCCTTAATTTAAATATTATAAATAAATTTAATAAAATAAATATGAAAAATAATCATAAAATTTTAAGAAGACAATTTTAATTTTTAACATCAATTTATATTTTAATTTTAAAAAATTACTATTATTTAGTATATTACAGAAGCATATTATTAGAATTAGATCTAATCAAAACATATTAAATTTTGTTTCAAAAAATATCATTAATAAATATTATTGAATTAATAAATTTTATTAAATAATAAAATAATTATCATTAATTAATATAATTTAAATTTTAAGCAGATCATAAAATTATTAGACTTAAATCTGATTCTTTTCTCTAAATAAGATAATAATGGAATAAATGTTTTAAAACGATCTTAGCCGAATATAAATTTTTTTTCAAAATAATTTCTTTTAATTAATTACATTTTAATTGTAACGAAATTTTAATTTATAATACAATGAAATAACATCTAATTAACAAGTATAAGGTAATTTCCAAATACAATACATTTAAAGCAACTTTAATTCTTAAAATAATAAATAAAAAGTCTTAAATAAATAAATAATAAAATCCTTAAATAAATAAATAAGAATTCTTAAATTAATTAATTAATTAATTAATTAATTAAGAATTCTTAATAAAATAATAAAAATTCCAAAATAAATAAATAAGAATTCTTAAATAAATACATACGAATTCTAATATATAAATAAGAATTCTTAAATAAGATTTTGGAATATGCCACATTATGCACGAATGCTGAAGTAGGAAAATAATTTAAAATACATTTTTTAAAAAAAACAGCTATTAGAATTTTTTTGTATTTTCGAATAAGGAGCCATTAGATAATACATTAGTTTTTAAAAAATTGATGTGCATTTAATATAAACATATCTCTATTATTTAATATAAATTTAGAAAATAGCAATTTTTAATTACATAAAATTCTTATTAAAAACTATAAATATTTAAAAATGCACTCGATATAAATAAACAAAGCGCGCGCGAATCCTAAATAGAAAAAAATAAACATCATAAAACGCGCACATAAAAAACACAAGCAACAGAAATCAATATCACTTACCTCTCCATGATGCGATAAACGACCATCAGGCGTTTGTTCCGGTAAAAAATAGAGTCGGAGCGCCGATAACTGCAGGTCATTATTCCTGTTGGAGCTGAGTAATTGCAATTCACCAATACAGGGATCCTCATCAGCAGACATCCGGACGAAAAAAAATTCACCCAAACTAATATCTCGGCTTTTGCCAGCCTTTGTGTACCTGAATCCACGGTAGAAAGTGTGAGCGCCATACTGACCACACGGTGGACCTACGAACTGGGAAGAAGTCCGCATTTGAGACAAAGCAAACGTCACACAATAAAGAATTGATGTACATACTACAAAATCCAACAGACGACTGAGCCGTCTTCTATTCCCTCTAACTACCGATGCAACCAAACTCTCTCTTTCTCCCATCCACCTTCCCCGCACTACTCGGCCGTTTCATCTCTCCCCCCCCCGCCTCACTCTCTGCCTCCCTCCCTCTACTAAGTCCCTCCCCCGATCTTCTCTCGGCTTGACACTAACATAACTCCTTTTTCACCCCCCCTTCCACCTCTTCGCTTTGCTTTTCTGCTTAATCGCACCACACTCTAGTAGTTTTCTATTATTTAAATTATTTAGATTGTTTGCAATGCTATCTACTTTTGGCTGGCCACTTTGCAACAAATAATAATACGCGAATGGAAATTTAATACGAAGGTTTACAGTATAAGGTCAATCTTGCAAGTTGCTTTTCGTGGAATTTTAATAAGGAAAGGAATTGTTTGTTTATGAAAGACTAATTAACGCGTTAATTAGTTATTCATCCGGAGATAATTCATATATGAATGATATTCATCACGCGATAATTCATACATGAATATATAATTCGTTCAGAAACTTAATATTTTAATTATGCAAATGGATTTCGATCGGAATTCTAAATGAATGGGTTTAATTTTCAGACGTTTAATACAGATGTTTTCATATTTCTAATTCATTTCGTATTTCATATTTATATTTTATATTATATTATTTTATTTATAATATATATTTCATATCTCATTTGAAACAACAGAATTATGATATAAACTACAGTATTATAAGTAAAACATAATTTTTATTATTATTATCTAATTTTGAAATAAATACAAAATTGTCGTTTGCTGATGTTTTATAATCAACTCGTCTGCAGTTTATTAATAATTTAATTAATAGCAGAATAATTCAATCGATTAAATATATTATATATTTTATATTTATAAATCATAATTTATTAATTAAAATCAAAAGATTTTTTATTGAATTAATGTAATCGAATCTTAATCTAAACGAATCTTAAGAAATAATCTAATCAAAAAGATTTAAATACCCCTATTTTAAATACCCAAATATGATATGCTGCTCATCACAATTATTAAATGTTTCCCTTTTAAACTTTTTAAATTATAAATCCATTTTAATTTTATTAACAGATATCAACAATATTAGCTCCCCAATCAATTTTAACGAACAAAATAAAATAAAATCCATAAATTAGTTTCGCGACTACTAACGCAATATTTTTAATATCTTAAAAATTCCAGAACCCCCAACACGGAATCGATAATTTTATTTTCGAAAGAACAAGAAATGGAATATTTACCTGAGGTGGCTGAGCCTCCATTGGCGACAAAAATTTCTTTACCGATGCATTTACGAGTGAATATTCCACAAGCAGAATTATTTAAATAGGTCGTAAATATAATCCGAATAATAATAATAAGTTCCCGCGAACGACACTATAACATCTTGAAACAACACCAGCGATTGAATATTGCGCATGTCGGTTTATCCGTACGGAAAGTGGCGCAAAGAAGCATTGACATAACCACTTCTCAGCGCCAAAAGACTACGGTATAAATAAAAACAAATTGCAAACAATATCCTAGAGGGCGAGCGCTCTCGCTAGTTCTGTCAGTTATCAATCCCAAGATGCTTTGCGCAGACAAAATCTTGCTTCTAAAGATTGAAACGGAGGTGCGACCGATTGGCGACTTTATCGCTCGCCAAACAGATTGGTGTCTTTGGGGCAGCGTTGGCGGATTGATAAACAAATCAAGGAGACATTATAAAAAAATTAAAAAAAAAGATTGTTGATTATTTGATGGCTTTTTTATGTTTATTTTGGGAAGATGATAAAAAAAAACAATCAGCAGATGGATCGATATTTAAAAAGATTTAGATTGTTGATTTATGGTATTAATGTTTATTGGGTATGTAAAGGGCTTTAACCAAATAGGTTTTTCGCCTTTCGGTTGACGCTATATTTTATCTTTTAATTTTTTTTATAATTAAAAGTTATTTAAAATAGAACAGCGATAGTGATGCATTTGATCTTAAAATAAAGACAGAATATTATTAGAAAAGTTGATAATTTTTGAATTTCGAAATGAACGAATTTTGAAATTCGAATCAATATATACACTGAATTATTTCAATAATCAATTTGAAGTTCAATTAAGTACATTTATTTCTAAGATATAAGCTGATTTTTTTTTCAATTGACTTTAATAATTTTATATACTCATTTCAAAAAATTTTTAAATAAAATTTTGATTATGATCCACTCGAATTTAATACTGATTTGTAATGGAGACGAGTTTGATAATTTATATTTACTTAAGCATAAAATAAATATAAAATATGTATAACAAAAATGTGCATTTTAAAGTGACGCTGGTAGTCTGAGGATCTAATTGAAAAGGTAATATGAATACTAATAAAATATATTTAAAATATAAACATAAATAAACATAAACTTTTTTTTCATATAACTATAGAATATTATCTACTTTCTTTTTTTAAACTGATTTTAAAGTTATTTGAAAAGTAATTGATTGAAATCCACTTGGATTAATATTTATTGATTGATTATAAAAATTCGTGTAATACGTTGAATTTTAATTATTTTTTTTTACTTACATACCAAAATTTCAATCAGTTCGTAATCATTTATATATAAAAATATGATACAATTACGTGATTGAATCAAATAATTTCAAATGTTAAGCTCTTTAGATATTAAATTACAAATATATTTAAATTAAGATTTTAAATTATCTTACAATATTATTAGGACTTTTAGATTTTGATCGAATTGTATTTCTAAGGCAAACGTCCTTTTTGTTAGAATAGCAAACGTATATGATTAATATTTATTTAATTTGTTTTTTATTTTATTTCTTTTTAGAAAAATGGTTTTTATCATAGAATAAATAATTATAAAAATAAGTTAATCAACTTTAAAATTGCAGGGTACATTGTCAGTAATTCGGAATAATTTAATAATAAATTCTTTAATCCAAAAATCATTTTATTTAACTTTAAGCAAAATGTGTTAAGTTGTTTATTCAATGAGGATCATATGAAAATTTTAAATTTTAAATTAAAAGTCAAAATTATAAAACTATTTTCTTTTAGAAATAAAGCACAATCTAAGCGCCTAGAGCTACTTTTATTAATATTAAGTTAGTGCAGCTATTCTCTCTCTCCTTCTTTTTTTTTTCCCCCATCTCTCTAAATTCTAAAAAACCTCACATCTTACTACAACCGTTATCGTTACGTTTAAAAAATATTGCTCCATGAAAATACTTAAAGGTAAAGGCAAAAAAGAAAGCAAGCAAAAATTAGAGAATAAAAAAGAAAGCATATTCTATCCACTCTGCACCTGAACGAGAAAAAAAAAAAAAAGGAAAAGAAAAGAAAAAAAAAACCCAGGAAAATAAGTTGAAGAAAAAAAAAAGAAGATAAAAATAAGGAGGGTAAGGGGAGGGAAATGACCCTCGTGCACAAAAGAAAACATTCTTCTGCCAGAGAAGGGATGCACAACCATGTGACGGGCCGGGGAATAGGCGAAGGGAGACATGTTCGAATTCACTACCGTATGTTACAGATTTCGGGCTATTGAATCTCAAAGCTGAGGTTTCTTATTTCTTTCTCTCTGACATCCCTATCCCCCTTTGGATAAAATGGGCTATTGCTAAATGTATTTTTTTTATCAATATTTATCCAATAATGGAAATGCTGCAGACGATATTATGAGTTTCGAAATTTCAGCGAAAGAATAAATGTCTAGAATATTTCTTCCTTTTCAGGAAGGTTAAATTATAAATGACTGCAATGAATTCAAAACGGCTGTTTCTTGTGAGCGTTTTGAAAAGTAAATAAGATTTGGCATTGTAATAAATAATCTTACAATTATGGGTTGCCTGCGGTAAATCAGTTCTTTTTTTCTTTTTTTTTTTTTTGGAAGGTGAAAACAAAATTGAAAGCACCAATTTGAGAACAAAAGAATACTTTATTGAAAAAGAATTACGAGAAATTGTAATCGTTTGTTTTTTTAATTCCACATGGCAAAAATTGCGTTTTTAAAAATTAAAAAAATGATAAAAAATACAAACGATATATTTTATTAAAAAAACATAAACCTAACTAGAATTTTAAATGTTGATATTTTAAAACGGTTTCTAGCTTTTATATCATTAATATACTATTATCGTTATTGTAAACGGAATTATTTTAGAAAATTGTTCTATTAAATTTGAAAATAACCAGTCTTTAAAGTGGTAGTTTAAGGATGAATAAAATTTAAAAAAAAAAAAAAACGTTTTGGTGCAGTTAAGATTTTTTTTTTTTTTTTCTGTTTAGATTTTTTGCGTTTTAAAGCATTTGACAATAAATACGAAGCTCGAATTTTAATTAATAATAAATTACTTATTGATATTTTCTAACGTTTGTTTCTATCTAGATTTTGTTCTTTCTTTTACTGATTTACAATCTTAATCTTTTATTGACTTCAGTTATAAGTTTGTTTGTTCTGTAGCGAATATTGGCAACAACTTTGTTTAGTTTTGCATTTTTATTTTAAAAGACCAAAATTTTCTAATTCCTAAATAAATAAATAGCTCAAAAAATATAAATTCTATGAACGATAAAATATTAGAATAATATTAATACTTTATTAATTGACCAGGTTTCTATACGTTTCATTATATTCAATTAGTTTTTAGTTTATTTATAAAAACTGGGCGTCTGGTTTAATTATGTTGTGCATAAACGTATATCTTGGACAGTTTGAAACCATAAAAGATAAATAAAAACAAATGCATATTTATAAAAGTAGTAAAATAAAAAAAATAAGCATCAAAAATAAATTATTTACACATTGAAAATGTGCTGAGAAACTAGATTGGCCATTTTATTGAAAGTCCTCACACTGTACACTTTCTAAAGCCGTAAAGCACCTTAATCGCCACTAAATTTTTCCAAACAACAAAAAGATACATGAAACTGTTAGTAGATTATCTAACCCGCTAAAATAAAATTTTATCACCATTTATTAGATCACAAAGAAATAACACTACCCCTTGCATAACAAATTAAGTAATTACTAAATGATTGTAATATTATTTCACAATTGACACAATTTCAAAGTAACTAATAGCTAATTTTAAACATTTTGAACATTTAAATTTATTTAATTCAACGAAATTTATTTATTACAAGCGTAAATATACAAGTTATCTTAAGGCATACTCTGCAATTGAAATTTTTCCAAGTAAAATTGAAAAGTATCTAAGATATACAGATTTTTAAAAAGTTACTAATGTAGTCCCCATATCAATAAATTTATAAATGAAAGAATGATGAAATATATGGACAATAATAACAGTAGGACAATAAGGATAATAATAACAGTAACGAATATGATTCCTATAAGTTTCATTCTTTTACTTATATACTTCAGTACAAAATCATATGATATGTATTTACTATCGTGTTTACAAACGCCAACTGCCTTTTTAAATATTATTATCAGCTAGCGTAGATGTCACGCAGCGATAAATCATAATACATTTATACATTTTCACAAAACAACTGAAATACAAAAATAAATAAATGTTAAAGTTTATAAATATATCTATATATTTCAATGTATCATGTCAGAATATCATTTCTTGAACGGCCAAGCACCACGTGCTCGTGCCAGTTAAATTATATTTTTATTCATTTTAATCGTTTCACTGAATGAGTCACTTTAGGATTGCAAACGATCCAAAAAACTTATCTCGCATTTATTATTTAAAAAAATATCCCATTTCCTATTTATTTCATTTCATGTAATCACGCGCTCAAAATGACATTTTTCTAGGTTATATTTGCTGTAGTCATTAACTTATTTTTTTAATCAAAGCTTTTGTGAATGCAATGACATTATTAAAAGCTGATTTTTTGAGATGCTCGTGAAGATAATAAAATGTTTATTGTTTGCCTACGAATTAAAAAATTTTATTTTTCGTCTACAGATTTTTGTTGAAGCCAAAAAAGCTCATCCCCAAAACAACATCATGTTCTGATATAATAAAAATAAAATAAATAATTGCCATGTTTATCAAATTATTTAAAAAAAATAGTTGAAACGCGAAACTGAAGATCGCAAGATGTTTAAATCCACCATCATATATGTAACTAATTAATTTTTTGAAATATTATAACTGATTTCAAAAAAATATCAAATAAAACAATAAAGTTTTAATTATTAAACATAATTACCATGTTTGTTCAAGATTACTAAGTGCTAATCTGCATTTTCAATCTCAAAATGTAAAGCTCCAACAAACATCATTCGAAAATGAATTTATACATCGTTTGCAATCAACGGTTCTACTGGTTGCCATATTCTTTTTCCTTTTTTTAGAGGAAAAAAAAACTGTCATGTTTTTGTTAAAAGAATAATGAAGTCTGCGCCGTATCATAGCAAAACAAAACATCAACTTATCAACAAAAAAATAAAAGAGAAACATTAATGACGAATTTTAAAACCTACGAAGCGAAAAATTTGAGCACTTCTCAGAAATTCAGTCTTGCATGAAATGTTTCCTTTTTGGAGTAAGAATATTGAATTCGGTAAATATCAAAGTTGTTATGAGTTTAGATCTATCAAACCGAATGAATAGTCTCCATAAATGGGATCTGTTTCAACAAAAGAAATCTTGCGAGCAGAGCACGTGTTTAGAAAGCATGTCATACTTCATTAAAATAACTTAAACAAAGAAAACAAAAGAAGTAAAAGCATATTTCTTTTAACAATACCTTCATTATAAAAGATGACTTTAAATATCAAGGCGATACTATTCGCAAATTCCCAAATTTTCCCTCCATTTGTAGCAAACGATATGATAATTAATTCATAATTCTGAGGGGGGAAAAAAACAATCGCAGAATAGAGATTTAATCTCGCAGTTTTAACGAATCTACGAAGTCGTTTGAAAAAACAGTTCTTGCTAAAATATAAAATATTCTGTTTCGAGTATTAGTCTCAAGAATTTGAATATAATTTTATTTTCAGTGAGTAGAGTGGAATACTAACGAATCAGAATCTCAAACATTTTTTTGATATTTAATTTTATAAATTATTTGATACATTTAATATTGTAAATTAAATTTTCGTTTGATATAAGAATTTTAAACAAAACTGGTTAACCTATCGCATATCGCATAATTCTAATTATGTCGAAAAGTCAAGACTAACGAATTAATATTTTTAATTCATTCCTTTTAATTACAGAATATATGTTATTACTTTCTAGGCAATTAAAATACTTATGAAAATATTTGAGAAATTGCAAGATGCAAAGGCAGTTTAAGAAAAATTGTCATTAATTTTTTTTGATATTTTACCTTTAATTTACATTTTTTAATTAAAAAAGCACTTTATAAAAAGTTTAGAAAAACGAAATATATTATGAAGATTTTTTTTTAATTCAAAATTCTTTTTGGATTTTTTTTTAAGAATTTTTTCTCAGAATTATAAATCTGTGTAATCTTTCATAGATCCATTAAGAGTTGATATTTTTTTATAATTTACATTTCATACTTTCATTTCTTAAAAGACTTACTTATTAGACATCATTATAGGCAATATGCTAAAAATAAAGCAGTTTTATCTCTTTTATCGTCACTAAAAGAATATCAAGTGGATCAATTTGAAAACAGCATTGCTTGCATATTGAATTTTTTTTATCTTACCATTTTTTCGCGTTTTTTTTAAAACTTTATTTTCCCGTACATTTCTTATAATAATAATTTAAAGCAATTTTAAATATATTTCGAACATACTGGCATTCTAAAAAAGAATTAAATTGTACAATATCACTACTTATTTCTGCGTATTATCTTTTATATTATCAGTTGTAATTGCAACGAGTTCTTAATCTGCGTTCTTCAACCTCATTCAAAAATTCAATATATCCTTCAGGAACATTCTTTATCTCAAGGAAAATTTTTGATTTCTTTGCGTAAAAGCAGCCTATTCACAAGAATAACTAAGTTTTGAAAACAGCAATTAATGCTTCCTCTAAAAAATATTCAAAATATCAGTCAATTTATGCATGACATTATTTAATCACATCTTGTTCTTTGAACAAGCAATCAATTCTGCGAACTGACTTGAGATAAGTAGATGGGGAAAAATTGCTCGTACTGTGGAAAAAAAAGGTCAAGGTCGCGAATGTTTTTCGAAGATAAAGCGTACGGAGCTGGGAAAGGAAAATATTTAAATGTAAATAGACTAACAACTAAGAATGCTTCAATGAAGGTATAAAATCATAAAGGAAATATTAGCATTAAAAGACGGTAGGTGAAAGAAAATGGTATTAACACAAATAAGTTCATTACATTAATAGCAATTTGATTAATTCCAGATTTCTGTTCCATTTTATATTAATTATTTAATTAAAAGAACAATTTTTTTACTCGGAGAAAGATAGTTCAATATTGTGATCTTAGATTCCTTAAACAGCTTTCAATTTTCAAATGTTGGGGTCATATAAATAGAGACATTTATAGCAATACATAGTATAATTAAATATATTAAATTTATTATAGAGATTTATTTCGTTAAAAAAAATCTAAAATCTTATTTAGTTAAAATCTTATAAAGCTTTAATGAAACTTATGAATCGTATTTAAAGTATTTCCATAAAAATTAATTAAAAAATAATTTTCTTGTGTGTGTGTGTGTGTGTGTGTGTGTGTGTGTGTGTGTGTGTGTGTTTAAATGTTGTTTAATCAAACAGACCATCTTATTAAAACTGTCTGTATTTTATTATCATGTAAGAACATGATGTTGTTTTGGGCGCCAACAAAAGTTCCCAGGTGAAAAATAAAAAATTTATTATCTGCACGAGCATCTCAAAAAATCGGCTTTTAATAACGCGTTGCATTGCATTTACAAAAGCAATGGCAAAAAAAATAATAATAAGTTAACGACTACAGCAAATAAAACTTAGAAAAATGTCATTTTGAGTACGCGATTATATGAAATGAAATAAATAGGAAATGTGATATTTTTTAAACAATCAATGCGAGACAAAGTTTTTTATGATCGTTTGCAATACTAAAGTGACTCATTCAGTGAAACAATGAAAATGAATGAAAATAACAATTAACTCGCACGAGCACGTGATGCTTGGCCGTTCAAAAAATGATGTTCCGACATGATACATTGAAATATGCATAGCGGATTTCATTTTAATTTTTATTATAGAAACTTATTCCGTTAAAAAAAATCTAAAATATTTCGTTAAAATCCCATTAAGTTTTAATGAAACTTATGAATCATATTTAATGTGCTTCCATAAAAAGTAATTATAATTTTTTTTATATGTTTAAACATTGTTTAATCAAACAATCCATCTTATTAAAACTGTCAGTATTTTATTGGAGTTTTTTTTTTTTTCAAACTTCTCACATAATTTTATTCGAAATTTAAATGCAGCATAATACTTCAATTTTTATTCATTTTTTCATTTCATATTTATTAATTTACATTTCATTAATCAAGTGGATCAACAAAGACATACATTCTAAATATAAAAAATAAAAATTTTCTTGCAAATATATTCAGTTTGCATTAAAATTTGGGATTTTTTTTTTCTTCTTCTGTTTATGATGTAACTTATCAAATAAGCCATTTAATAGAGTATTAATTTTTAAAAAATAATCGCTCAGTGCTGAAGTTAAAAATAAATAAATCGAAGATTTAGAAACAAAATTTCTACCGAATCAATCTCAAGTTTACTTTACCGATTTCAAAACCAATCTACATACCTTTTATATATATTTATTTACTTTAATTTTTGAAGTTACATATTTGTGCACAATTTTATCATGAATTAAAGAAAAATGGCTAAATGTTTTTTCAAGTTTCTTGTTCTTCAAATAAAGTGAATTTTTTTTTAATTTATGAAGACAGGGAAATGTTTTACGGTATCATTTAGACATTGGAAATTAAAGTAATAATTTTTTTTGACAGGTGGTGAAAACATTTGATCGAACTGATAATTTTC
>JAOUZG010029590.1:3976172-3987011 GCA_026289955.1 Argiope argentata | reverse complement strand
AAATATATCTTTATATCTATACTCATAATAAAACCCAGTGTGTGTGTATCAAAAACTGTTGACCTATATCTATATTTATCTATAAATATATATTTATATCTATACTTATAATAAAACTGTGTGTGTGTGCGTGCGTGTGTATGTAAAAATTTAGTAATATTGAAGTGACCAAAACTTCGGAGTCTCACAAGGAGAGGGCACAAAGGTTGAAAATCGAATTCGGGATCAGACGTAAAAAAAGAAAAGATTAAAATGAAATCTGCTATGCATATTTCAATGTGTCATGTCAGAACATCATTTCTTGAACGGCCAAGCACCACGTGCTCGTGCAAGTGAAATTATATTTTCATTCAATTTAATTGTTTCTTTGAATGAGTCACTTTAGTACTGCAAACGATCCGAAAAAACTTTGTCTCGCATTGATTATCTAAACAAATGCCACATTTCATTCTTATTTCATTTCATATAATCACGCGCTCAAAATGACATTTTTATCGGTTTTATTTGTGGTATTGATTAACTTATTTTTTTTAAAAACAGAACTTATGTAAATGGGATGCCATCACGTTATTAAAAATTGATTTTTTGAAATGCTCGTGCAGATAATAAAATTTTTATTTTTCGTCTACGGATTTTTGTTGACGCCATAAATTTAATTCCCAAAAAAGATCATGTTCTGGCATACTAACGAATTAAATCTATCTTAAATGTATGTGTCAGTTTAAATGGCATTTTAAAAAGAAAGTGAATCAGTTCCACAAGATCTCCCCTCGCCTCCTATCTTTGAATGACTTATCGCGAGATTCCATTCTCTGTTTCAAATGACATTTTTCTAGGTAAAAAAAATGACATTTTTCTAAGTTTTATTTCGTTAGTCATTATTATTATTATTATTGCTTTTGTAAATGCAATGGCATCTCGTAACTAAAAGTTGATTTTTTGAAATGCTCGTGCAGATAATAAAATTTTTAATTTTCGTTTACGAATTTTTGTTGACTCCAAAAACCTCATTCCGAAAACACCATGTTCTGACATGATAATAAAGGTAGTAAGTCTTTAAGATGTTCATTCATTAAAATTTTAAAGCGTTATGGCCAACCAATTTTGAGAAAGTGTCCCTCAAACTTTCAATGCATTCTGAAACCTTCGCGTTTTTACGCATGGGTTAGGAATGCGTTTAATTCGTCCAAGTAGGGGTGAGATAAAAGATGCAAAGAGGGGATGTTTACAACAATAAAGCAAACCCAAATGCGAGACCTGATTCGGGCTTGTTTGCTCTTTACCCTGTTAGTTATCTGTGAGATGCGTGACAGAGCTATAGACCCTCCCTCCCCTGCAAAAAGGGGTTCTAAGCCTGCAAGCGTGTGTGTGAGTGCCATCTTCATATGAGACAGAAGTCAGACTTCTGACCTTGACTTGAGTGCTCAGGGGTCTACTTTCAGAAGTTACAATACAACCTCAGTTTAAATCGCCGACTTGGTCAGCGGGCTTATCTTTGGCAAATGCCATCAGTACTGTTCAGGGCCCAATTTAGCCTAGTTGGGCCGAGGGCAAAAACTTCTTTGGGGTCCCCTCTGCGTTACTACTTTAGTAATGAAGAACATTCATTAAAGAAGAAAACGTAAAATACGATTTATATTCCATTTGGGGCCTCCATTTATGTGGGGGCCCGGGGCAGCTGCCTCGTATTCCAGTGCCTTAGTCAGGCCCAGGTAATTCTGAGACATTCATTTTTCCACGATCCTATGTCACTAAGGGGTTGAGACGTGAAAGGATGGGTGTATTCTCAGAATTCTTCGTCCTATTAGATACTTTTTTCGTTCATTTTTTTACGTTGTATGTGAGTATCTTCTCGCTTCTGATCTTATTATTTTATTCGAATTTAGTTCCTCTTCCTCTCTCATCCTTCCTCTCACCACCTATTTCGCCAAATTAAACCCATCCTAACGTATGCGCAAAAGTGCGTAGGGTTTTAGAACCATTTTTTAAAATCAAACAATACTAGTAATATGTCATCTTTGCTTAGCTTGCGAGAAGTGTATGGTCGGGCGATTACGTGGCCAGAGCGGGCAGTGGCTACATCAGACACGTGAGAAGAACTGGGTGGTCAGAGCGGACATTCTCGCACCTATTGTGTTGCTTCCCTAATCAGTCATAAGTCATGTATTGGGTAGTTTCGAGCTTTGCACTTGTTGTAGAGATGGTGGTGTGGGTACAGAGGACGTGGCTATAGCGGACACATATGATTTTGTGGTCAGATCCTATACATTTTTTCACCATCTTAGAACAGATAAAGGGTGAAGATAAATAAATACTTTTGGAATTGCACCAATATAATCTAAAACTGTATTTTAAGTGGCAAATCCCTTTCACGTGGGATAAGGGTGGGTTTTTTTCTTCTTTTTTTTACCTAAGTTTTTTTCTGTTTTTGCACTCGATTATCGAATAACAAGGATAAACACATTTTTTTCAATCAAATTTAATTATTTATATCAAGATATTACAATGCGAGTGAATTTTAATCACAGCGAAATGAAATGAAAATAAAAACTTTCAGAGAAATATTTTAAAATTAATAGTAAGTAAGAGTATAATGAAGATTATGAATGCATTTCAAGGGTACATTTTCTTTACAGAGAGGTATATTTTCTTTCACACATACCCAACTCATTCCTAATTTATTTTTATCGAGGTAAATGGTGCATGTAATCTTCTACAACTAAATGTTCTTTTCTTTTTTATATAGAGAGTAATTTTGTTGAAAGTACTATAGATTCCATCACAGATATTTTCGTCGATATAAAACGATATACATATTTCATAAAGATTAAACATCTGCTGAGAAAATGAGAAAAGCCTCTCTCAAAAGTATCAGCTTATCTCCACTACAAAATTATTCTCTATATAAAAAAAGGAAAAGAATGTTTAGTTGTAGATGATTACCCGCACCGTTTACCTCGAAAAAATGAATTAGGAATGAATTGGGTATGTGTAAAAGAAAATGTATCTCTAAAATTCGTTTATACCCTATACTGTTACTTACTATGAATTTTTAACTATTTCTTGGAAAGTTTTTATTTTCATTACATTTCGCTATGTTTAAAATTCATTCAAATTATAATATCTTGATATAAATAATTAAATTTGATTTGCAAAAATGTATTTATCTTTGTAATTCGATAATCGAGTGCAAAAACAGAAAACTACGGGGGAAAAAACTGTTATTCCACGTGAAAGAGATTTGCCAATTAAAATACAGATTTAAACTATATTGGCGAATTTTACAAGTGTCTATTTATCTATATAAGTATTTATTTACCCTTTATCTGTTCTAAGATGGAGAAAAAAAATGTGTTCGCTCTGACCAGAATGAGTTTCGAAGTATCCTCTCTGACCACGAAATCTCATGTGTCTGCTAAAATAAAATCCACTGTAACACTTTGCCAACGGATTCTAAAACACTCCGCGCATTTCATTCATTTTTCATGTAATGAAGAAATTATTGAGCTAAAATTAAATTCAAAGTTTCTATTTATTTATAACTTTATATAAACTAACAGCATAATAAAGCTATTTGTTAGAAGTGGATTTGAAATTTCGAGTATAAAAATTGTGCAATTAATTTTATTGTAAAATTATTATAAACTTGTAACAAAAATATAAAATAATCATATAATTGCAGTAAAAAATAGTTCATAGATGTTTTATGCGCACGCGAATAGTTAAAATATAATTGTTATTAAAGCAATTTAGATAACTATAAAGATTTACATTGATAAAACCAATTTGAATTTTTTAAAAAACATACAACCTGATTTTTTATATACATATATTTAACTAGGGAACTTTGACCACTACTTGTTTTCGTTTCCTGCACCAGATGTTATTTAATATTGTTAAGTGATATTTCGTCAGTTCCAATTAACATGTTTTTAAACCCCACTGGCCATTCGTTTATTGTTGGAATCTTAAACTTTTCATGTTGAGAATATGAATATTTCTATTGATTTACTTCCGATTAAAAAATGAAAGCCCACAAAGAGAACACTATTTACTCGTGTTTCCAATACCTAAATATTGAATCAATTATTCACATTATGCTTCCATCTTTTCAGTTCCATGATCAGTTTTACTTTTCAAAATTGGCAGATTCTCTCTCGCTTTCTTCTGCACATTTTTCCCCATCTGATATCGCTAGATGATCAATTACTATTCAAGAAAACAATGCAGGATTAACACGTGTATTGTTTAAGTATTCAGACGATTGCTGGCCGAGAAATTAATAAAACTTCCCTTCTCGGAAAAGGTAAACAAACTCGAAATTTTTAATAAATGTTGCCAAACGATTTGTCTAAAAGTAGAAGTAACAGATAATATTGTTTTAAACACAACTGCTGTTAATTTGGTGTTCATTAAAGCTTTATTTTTTTCCTTTTTTGTTACCATATAACTGATAAGCGTAATATAAATATTTAGGCAACTATAATTTTCTTTAAATATTTGAAACAATACCGGCAAAACAAACCTCAGATGTCATCGGTCAGGTGACTCGCTATCTACCAATTACAAAGCGAATAAAACGCAATGCTTACAAAAAAATGTTTTATATAAAATAGATAGATTAAAAGCATTCTTATATTGTTTGAAGTCGCTTTTTATAATTATGAATTTTTAAGATAAATATTACATTTTTGGTAAAACTACACAGAATCACCATATGAAAAATGAAAGATAAAAAGTGTTATCGGATAATCTTTTAAGAAATTATTATCATCGGTATTTTAGCATAGAAATTTTCGTAAATTCACTCAACTCAAATTAGGCTATAACAATAAGATTGCACATAAAAATTAGAAGGAAAATATACTATTAAAAACTTCATAAAAATATTTCATTAAATGTAATTATGAACATATAATGACATATTTGTTAATTTTCTTTTAAGTTTTTAAATTTAACTAGCCAAAACATGTATTACTTACTGTTTAGGTGAGTTTTCACCGCCAAAGTTGAAATATTTTTTTCAGAAAGATCTTCACTTCCAAAAGAACGAGGAGACTTGAAATTACTGTCATTATCTTTAAGAGTTTTTTAATAAATAGAACCATTGCCAAAAACAATATGATTAATTATTAATAAAGTGAATAATTCAAATACGATATATTTAAATACGAGCAAACAGTATAATCCCTAATGAATTTGTCATTGCATAATAAAAAAATACTGTTACTTATCTAATAATACTAAAAACTTTAACAACTAATTAAATCTTGTGTCATACATTCGCACAGAGTAGAAACAAAGCAATTACTACACATTAATATTCTAGTATATTAATTATTATTAATCCTAATGGAACTGAAACAATTCTACACAGAGAACGCAGTTTATTTCTCAGAACATTTTTCTTTTAATTGATTCCCAGGATTCCTTTAATGTGAATGGATTTTTTTTTACTGAGAAAACTATTTGTTGCCTAACTGATGTCTCAGCAAACGATAATGTATTTCGAAAAGAAAATGAAAATTCATTTATTCATTTTCAGAAAGTTATGCTTGAAACAAAAACATCGGAACTGAATTCGAATAGGGGACTTATGGAAATGATATAAGAATTATAATAGCCTTTTTTGGTACAATAATCATAACTGAAAAAATTAATTTTTTTATTCGTAGTTTCCTATAAAAACAAAAATAAAGAGGCTTTTTTTTCAGTTTTTTCTTCTTCTGGAAATAGAAGAGAAATACCATTTTCGTGTCAGTTATATAATAATCTTTCGAATGAATCGTATTATATATGAATATATTTAATAATTAATTAAAATTCTCGTTGGAAACAAATACCTTTTTGAGTTAATGCTCATATGATAAAAAAGCAACACCATTAAAATAATTTTTTGTTCTAACAAAAATATTTTGCAAAATTAAATTGGATTATCTTAAATCTCAAAATTCAAAAATTTTTATGTTCGAAACAAATATATTAATAACTAGACATTGGAACATAAAATAAAATATTTTCATATATTATACTATGGAAATTGGCAAATAAAATTCTTTTAGTTTGAATTTTCGAGCAAATCGAATTTATTCTTTGTTTCATTGCATTTTCGATTAGCGTTATATTAAAATATTTATAATTTGAATTCTAATATAAATTAATTTAAAATCAAAACTGAATATTATTAAAAAATTATTAATTACAGGATCGTCATTCTTTCATTATTTTAAATACACCCGTACTTTGAGGTAAATTTTTTAATAAATATTAATTTAAATGTATGTTCCCTGGTATGTATTGTTATCTATCAAAAAATAATAAAAAGGTTCCGAGTTGCATTTTTTAAAAAAAATTAAATAGTTTAGATTTGAAAACCCTTTTTTATTTTGAAATTTTACTATTCAATTGTTGCAGAATAAAGCTACGGTTCTGTTAGTTGTTATTCATTAATTAAAATTATTTACTTATTGAAAATAACATTTTTTAAATTATGAATATTTTTGTTTATAACTACAATTACTTCAATAATTAAAAGTACTTAGTTTTTAAATAACGATGCAATACTTTTTTTAATATTCAAACTAAAAATCTTTAGTGTAAAAGTGGCTATTATTTATTTATTTATTTTCCTTGTTCCATGCATTTTCAGACCAACTTTTCTTAATTTGAATTTTTTAATAAATCGAATGTGTCGTTCTGTGTAGTTGCATAGAATTAGCCATATTCTTTTGTAGTGCATATTTTGAGGAGAGTAAAAAGAAATCTCGTTTAAAATATTTCGCACAATTCCCCCCCCCCCAATTCATTTTATCGACTGGTTTAACATAATTATGTATAAAAAAATATTATATCTGCAATTAGCTCTGTTGAAAATATATTCGGATCTATTTATAATTATTATATAAAAGCAGCGAAAAAATATAATCTTACTTAGAACAATATATAACAAGTAATCAATAACATATCGCCACGTAACGTAACGTAATAATCAGTGAATAATTCATAATAATAAATGTTAACTGCTTGTATACTGAAAACGATATTTTTTTGACAGTGAATTAAATTTAAAAAGAATTATTTCTATTCGATTGTTTCTGTCTCTATTGCTTTTTATATATTTTGAACATAAATTGTTTCCAAATTTAATGAATAAATATGTTGAATATCAATAAGTCACATTAAATAGAACCCATAATATTGCAATTACGAATCGAAATGAATTATTTATGTTTTTGAAGAATTATTTCAAAAGCTATTTTGAATTAATAAATAAAATTAAATTAAAAAATTAAAATTACCTTAAAATTTTATTTAAATTTAAAAATTATTATTTTTTATTTATTCTGTTTATTTTTATGTATGGAATAGCGCTCTGAATTTTTTTAAATACTTTATTAATAAAAACTTATTGAGACATATAAAAATTTGGGTTATTATTTTGTATTAATATTATAAGTATTGTGATCAATCTGGAATATTTTAAATGCCATTTTATTCAGTTAGCATAAATTAAGGATTCTGTTTACAAATTAGCACATAAGATGTTCGATTTGTTTAATAGTAGTTTTGCAACAATAAAAAAAATATTACTGTCATTTGTAATTTTAAAAATTCTGTTGCAGTGTTATAGGTCTTAAAGTCATGCGCTAATTTTTCTCATTTTTTTAAATGCTGACATAAAATTATTATTTTGCACGTATAGAAAGATCATTAAAATTAATTATGATTAAACATCGTGGATTCTAATAAATAATTAACCTATCTTGTAAGCTCATATTGTATGGAATCGATAAGCTTGGCATAATAATAACATAATTGCGATTGCCATCTTAGATAGAATTGCACGTTGTGCTTTACTGTATAGGGATGTCAAGTACTTTTTCCTCCTGCAAAATGTGTACATCACTTAATGTTTGTTAAATGAATATAAATAAATTATTGATGTATATTTTTAAATTCTATATTAGAATTTTTTCTTCTTTTTTTCACTTCATTTTTTGCCTGCTTTAATAACATTTTTAATTGAAAATACACAATCATTCCTTAATCAAAAATTACAATATTGATTAATTTGAATGAAAATATTTAGAACTGTGCAAAATATTTAAGAAAATTCTCTCATGAAACAATTTTAGATGCTACGTTCGAGTTAGCAAGAAAAAAATATAAATTTTTCTGCTAAAATAACATTTCTAGGAGTTCTTGTTCTAGATCCATCCACAATCCTTTGGCTCATCAAAGCAAATCTAAAATTCCCTTCTACCTTAAGAGCAAAATACATAAAAAAAACACTTCGAAAGTAATGGAATTTTTCGATTTCACCTGCGCCGTTTTCGAATTTTGCTTTGCAGATGTTTTTCCTAATTTTGGAATTGAAGAAAAAAGGGGAAACAATAAAAAATAAGAACGACCCAAACGCTAACCCTAATATTAGAAGAGTTACTTCTACTAGAACAAATACACAAACGATTGTCATTTGCATTAAATGATCCAGTTGGATGCGATAAGGACTAGTTTTCTGTTCTTTGCACTTCATTTTTTTTTCTTCTTTTTTTACACGATGCAAACGAAACCTTTTCTAGTGGTGTTCTTTTGTTTGTATCCGGAGAAGATGACCTTTTGTTCTATTTTCTCAATGGATGTTTCATCAATACATTATGCGGTATGATGTATGCTGGTGATATTTTGTGAATCGTTTCCCCTGCAGGCAGATGGATTCAACAAGCGCTTCTGTAATTAGTTCATGAATAAGAATTAGTTTTTATTTGTTTTTTCGTTCAAGAAAGAACGAATAATAGAACGATTAGTTTACTTATTTATTCTGGTTTCTTGACTGTTGATTGAGGCGGTATTGCATATTTCATTCTAATGGTCAACACGTTTTTTTTAAACGGAATTTTTTTAAAAATTGCCTTATTTATTTATTTTTTTTCTTATTGAATTCATAATATTTAGTCTTTAATCTCCTAAAAAAAGTTAATTGTCTGTTTCTTAGAAAAACCTGAAGCTTTAATATAATTAATATATATTCTGTTTTTTTTTTTTTTTGTATGTTTGTTTCCAAAATTATTTTTCCTTGAGAATTGCAATTATACTGAGAAGTCGATCAAACAACACGCATTATTTATCCATGTTAATTTATGGTATTCTCAAAACCTTATTGCAATGCCATTAGGGTTAAAGAATATCATTTATTCCAGTCCAAAATAATAATATTATGTATCGCTGTTGATCTAAATTTTTGCTGATCTTTTTTTCTTCAAACATTGAAGGATTTACTACTGCACAAATTATTGAAATACAAAACCGTTTGAAAATATTCCAAATTAAATTATTTATTTGTGTTTTTTAAAATTATATTTAAGAAACAAAATCCTTGACGGATATTTATTTTATACTTATATGTTAAATGCCGGCTATTTCTTTATATTTCTTAACTTTATCAATCAATTAATTAGGGCTATTTCGTCATCATTAATTAATCATGGTTTAAATAGATGAATGAACTTTTTCGCCATTTTCATATCTGGTTAGCTCGGAATGTTAAAAAAATACCACCTTAGCATCCTTTTATCATGCTTTACAACTTCAATTGAATTAAATTTGTTACCATTCGCTTTTATATTAACTAATAATAAAAACTTCTAAAATGATAATTTATTATTAATTTTTTAATGGAGAATTAAAAGATCGAATAATAAAGGAAATAGCTGGATCAATGAAATTTCAACGCTGTGTTGCTTTAAAAAAAGTAAAACATTCAATTCTTTGTAATTAAACATTAATTTAGTTTTTTTAAATTGCATTTGAATGGAATTCAAGCTATTTACTAAGATTAAAATGATCAACTATGATTTTCAAGCAGTCTTTATAAAAACATTTTGTAAATGATGTAAAAATTGAGAGAATGGAGTACGATGACACAATCGTATTCTGGCAAAAGTTCAAAAATAATAATAAAAATAAAAAATGACGGCTCAAAAAGGAACAATAATCCAACTAAACTAAATAAAACATTTTTGCTTGGAATGCATTAAAAAATAACATTAGATTTATATAGAGCACAACATTCTCAAAAACTTCAAAAAATTTCTTTAGATTTATATTTTGAAAACTAAAGAATTCACTATTTATACTTATATACGAGGGGGGGGGGAAGAATTGTAGGTGAAATATTTACTTGTTAAAACCAACTTCAAACTGAAAAGAACCGAAAAAAAAAAAGAAAAAAAAACTTTTACTATCTCCTGAATTCCTTCAACAGCAAAATCCCATTCTTCATTCTTTGAACGAAATAAAAGTCCATTTGATCCTACACCTTACGAAAATGAACGACTTTATGGGATCTCCTGCACCATAAAACTGAAAACAGAAAAAGAAGAAAAAAAAGAAGAAGAAGAAGAAGAAGGATAAAAGAAAAAGGAGGACGTTATTGATTATTTCCATAAAAGGTTGATGCATGGAAAAAGGAAACAATTTAAAACTTCTTTTAAAGGTTAAAATTCTCGTTAAGCACTGAAGCCTAGTTTTAATCAAGTTTTTTTTTTTATTTTTTTTTTGCATGGACGAAAGCTTCTTTAAGATATGTCGAACTATCAAAAGCTTAAAAAGGCGAAAAGATATTAAATGAATAATAGCCTTTTATATTAGTTATGACAACGAACGACGAATCTTCATTATCTAGTAAATAAATATATCGACTAAATTGATCTGTGTCGCCTTTTACTCGGCACAGAAGGTAATTTACGAAGTGCATAATGATTGATTTATTTATACTTAGTATATAATTTGAAAAATTAACCCGAAATGTCATTTAGAAACAGGAACGATTATTCGATG
>JAOUZG010029590.1:3950759-3971172 GCA_026289955.1 Argiope argentata | reverse complement strand
ACGGTTTCCACAACTATTAAGGCCATAAAGTCATCAGGTAGAAACTTTTCCCTCAATGATTTTATAATCAGATTTTGATAGGGATTTCTTTGACACGTATCGATTTTGGCGAGAGAATCTTAGGTATCTTTAAGAAAATGCTGTAAGCATTAAAAATTTTTATTCTTTCATTTGGAGCGTGAGAAAATCCTGAGACTAGCACTTTTATAAAATCGTGTATATTAAATTAACTCTTTATTTACTGAATTATGTTGCCATCAATTTTACAACATTTTTGTTCGAATAGTTCAGTTTCCTTGAAGAATAATCACAGAGAATCCAAGATAAAAATTTTAATTAATGGAAATATCCTAATTAATTTAATTATCAATTAAATAGTTTCATTCCTACTTTTAGCTTATATTAACTTCTTGCTATTTGGGTTATATTCTCCGTTTTTTTAGAATACCATCTGCTAAAATAGTCATATTACGAAAATACAATCCAAATTAAAATTATATTTATAAGTACTGTCAGTAGATAAAGGGTTAAATAAAAAAATGACATGGTATCAGGAAATAGAAGAACATTTCAGAATAAAGTTTATATGGACTAATTTCAAATGTAAATTAGAAAATTAATTAAGATTTAAATTAGATTTAGAGATGTTATTACATGTATATAAAAAAATTATTTTTTGGTCTTTTCGTAATAATTAATTCTTCGAACGTAGATCATATCATTTATTTGAAGTTGATTCATATAATATATACAAATAATAGTGACTTCGCTGATTGCTGTTAGTTGTTGATGTTTATAACAACAAAAGCAAAGTAAAAATGGAGAATCAAAAATTCCAGTACACTTTTTCAAACAAACAAACAAATCTCCCCAGCAAGATACGCATGTCTTATGTTCTGCTCCCAAAAAACAGCAACATCACATTTTCCTGCCTGTTTCTCAGAAAAAAATATCCAGAAATGTATTCAATGAGATTGAGACCCCTTTGCCTATCTGACAACATTGCAAACAGATCAAATAAACACCACGAAATGCATAAATCTAAGAAAAAGAATCCCCTCCCCTTCCACAAAACGTGGCTTTGATATCAAATGCATCATTCTCCTGACTCTTTGTATGGATTTTAGCTACACGAAGAAAGCTTTCTTTTACTGAAGAAAGAACAGTTATTTTGCCCATGTTTACTAAGAGTTAAATATAGTTGTTAAAAAATACAGGAGAAAAAGGAACATCGTTTAGTCACATTTCTAGTAAAAAGGAAGACCCCCTCATATAGTCTCATCATAAAACAATATTTATAATAAAAAATCTTAGAGCTCTTTGCAGTCAACCTCGTAAGAGTTTGTGTGTTTGTACCAAAAAGTATTCGAAAGGTTTCGAGACCAATTCATCCGAACAGCCGTCAGTGGAGTGGCTCTGATGGCCGTTAAATTTGCTGGAGATAAACCTCCTCCCACTGACATTTAGTAGAAGTTAGGACAGGGAGGCGCCAGCTCAGGCATCGTCCTTGTCATCTGAGTGTAGTTCGAAATTATGAGGTCCGTCCCAAAATACCCCTAGTCTCGTTTTAAAACTAGACGGCAATACAACTGAGTTGAACAGCGATTTCTCTATATCATTCTGGGGAGTCTTATCTAATTTTCTTACGTCTAAGGGGTGTCTTATGAGTAAAGGGGTCCAAGCTGCCAATCTGGCCATTCTGCCACTGGTATGATTCATATTCTTTTATCTGCAGATGAGCGATCTAGATTGGTTTAAAAAGCCATAAATCACTGTTACCATAAAATATGTTGCCATAAATCATTGCTACTTGAATAATGAAAGCAAAAAGAATTTTAAAAAAAAACTCATTTGAGTGTCCAAGATAAAAATGAAATTCTTAACAGATGTGGAAGTTTGCCTAAACATATCGCTGCGGTTAAATTGAAAATTGCACTGCCTTTTGTTTGCAAAATTTTGAAAAATAGTTTTTTTTAATGAGAAAGATGAAAAAATAAATCTTTATTATTATTTTGGGGAAGAATATGTTGAAAAAAATCCCTCCAATAAATATTAAATTACGTCACATTTTTTAAATTTTTTTTAAGGTTGGCACGCAGCATCTTTCAACAAATTTTAAAAATCAATACAAGAGCAAACAATATGTAAATAAATTGTGAAGAAATAATTGTCGGCAAGAAACAATTAATGATTTTTAATTGTTATTTTTTAAATAAGTTATAGATATAAACCCTAAGATAAATGTTTTTAAACTTTTCAATTAATGTGATAAAAAATATAATTGATACAATCCCATTCCGTTATTTTTATAAATCACTTAATGTTATCAAAATTCTTAAGTCCTAAAGAGATTTTAAGCTACTTAATAAAAATTACTTATAAAGCACTTTAAACTTACTTTGTAAAGTATCACTTGTTTTAAACAAAAATTTTAAAAAAGTGGTATGAACAGTTAAAAGGAATGCAATCTTAGGAAATAATTGTAATTAATGGATAATGCTAAAAATATTCAATACTTTAGAATAAATTTAAAAAAAGCAGTACATTTGCTGATATGCAATTCCATTAAGATTTTTTAAAGCACCAATAATCTTTAACTATTCAAATTAAAACGACTTCTGAAGATAATTTCCACACTCCAAAACCACAATTCTGTTATTTTTAATATTGCTAAATCTTCTATTGTTGGTTTTTTCTTTCTACAATTCCGTAAAAAGAATTCAAACGGTTTCAGAGTACATATATTTCGATAGCATAAATATTTTTCGCAGCGTGTCTACAAAATAATGTCTCTATACTCCTTCGCAAATATTTTCTAAAAAGGTTTTTACATATAATATAAAACGAAAATAAGATACAATTTTACATTTCATAAAAGATACAAATAACGATCTATTTACTTCAACCTTTCAAATGAATTTTTTTAAAAAAATATTATCTAGTTTTATCTTTTAAATCATAGTTACATGTCATGTGGGTTGTTCTGCTCAAATAAAAATAATGAAATAAATTCAGAAGCAAAACCAACAGTTCTTACAAATGATTATAATAAAAAAGAAAAAGAATGTTCTGATAAATATTTATTTATAGTTGGATAAAATTAATTTTCTACCATTGAAATTAATTCTTTTAAAGAAAAATTATCGTCTGCCTTTTAGAATTAAAATTCTCTTAATTTGATATAATAATTCAATATTTTTAAATACTAATAAAAAAATCGTCTGCTGAATTTTTTTTGTATACATGAATATTTCAAAATTGACGAGAATAATACGTCACTGATGATCTTAAAATAGAATCATTTTAGAAAAATCTACGTCACTGTATTTTAATTTTTCAAATTGTTTCGTTAAAGTCTAAGTACCACCTACGCAGTTATAGTATAATGAAACAAAAAAGCTACGTCTATGCATTTAAATTCAAATATATGAATATCATTAAATGTATTCATAATTAAGTAGTTGATGTATACATTTACTTATGCATGAAAGACAGACTATTAATGAGGTATTCAAAATTAAAAACAAGTTTCTTTCTCTGGGAGAATTAAATAAATTAATAATAAATTAAGATAAATTAAATGGACTGTTTGTATAGCTTTGTTATCTGATATCGCCATGTTCCTGTCCCATGCTCAAAAGGTTTACGCTATAAATTATTGTACAATAATTTTAAACGTTATATTTTACTTTCAAGATATCGTCTGAATAATCGTTTTTAATAATATATAACTATTTATCCTTGTTTTTTTAGTACTTTGTGCTGTATTGTGATAATATTAGATATCAATAATATGTTGTTGTTGTTTTGTTGTTATGTACATACATAGCAGATAAGATATAATATGTTTGGATGTATTTCTGCAACATTTGAAAGAAAATTTAACAAAAATAAATTTGAAATGCAAAAATGATAATAGTTAAAATTCAATGTTGATAAATATTGTATTTCAAATAGCTTTTTATTTAATGGATCTGATTATTCCATCGATATTATGTATGTAACCAATCATTTGATCAGTTTCAATAATCAGGAAAAAAAAATTCTTTAGTTAAAAACATTTTTATTTACCATGAATAACCATAACTCATTTAAAACATTGTTAAGCTTCGAAACAAAAATCTATGATTTTTTCTGTTGTAAAAACTCTTTAAAGCATAACCATAACAATTATTAAAAAATGTAAATTAAAATTTTATTTTTACGCCAGACATAAAAATAATAATAGAATCGGTTTGGATTATATTTGTTGCAATATTTATAGATAATTAAGTCTCTAATAGAATAAATTCATTCTAAATGAAATGCAGATAAAATGTGCTCGCTTATTTAAATTTCGATCGACTCGGCATTTTGTTATAACATATTATTCTATCGAAACCAAAGCAATATCTAGTGATATTTCAAATAATAAATGCACTTATAAATATCACGTGATTATATATTCTAATGAACTGGTTCATTCAAGTTTTTTAAAAAAAGTTCTTAAGTTCTTAGTAAAAGAAAGATAGATAGAAATCTCATATTTTGATCAGTCTCATTTCTTTTTGACTTAAACTTGAATTTCAAAACAGATGTCAACAAACTAGTATTAAAAAAACCCATTTAAATCAACACAAATTTAATCCAGCAATTAAATTCTTAATTCTAAGATTTTTTTTTTAAAAAAAAGCAGTGAAGAAAATTGTTACGAACACGAAATTTGAATTCACTTAAGACAAAGAATATAAAAGATAAAATAGTTACTTAAAATGGTATTTATTAGATGATTTTTTAAAAATAATCTCAATATTTAAAATTTAAAAAAAGAAAGAAAAGAAAAGAAAACTAACTTTATTGTGAGCTTTTTTCCCACAGTATTTAATCCTTTGCATCGGATGGCTCTTGCCCAAGCAACAATCAAGGCGATACATCCTTTTGAAGTTTTGTTTGTTTATTTATTTTTAAATTTACCATGAGATTCTGATAGGGATTTCTTTACACTTGTCGATTTAGGTAAGGGAATTATAGATATTTTTTAAAAGAATTTGCTTAGACTCACAGATTATTTTCCCTTCATTATTAACTAAATAAATAAAATGGAATTGGATCAGGAAATAAGATACCATTTTAGAATAAACTTAATTTGGGTTAAATGATTATAAAAAAGGAAATTAACTAGGATTTAATTTAAATTTAGAGATACCGTTACATTTATACTGATTTTTTGGAGCAAGTCCTTATATTAATTGAGCAATTATGCATCAATATACTTTTCAGACACTGCAAACGATTATTATTAAAAATTTCTTTCATTCTTTTCTATTACTGAAATATTTTTTTTTCTTTTCTTTCTGAATAATTTTTCTTCTGAATTATTTTTTCTTTCTTTTTTCATTTTTTATTACGTCAGAACATGATGTTGTTTCTGGGATGAGCTTTTTAGCGTCAACAAAAATCCGTAGGGGAAAATAAAAATTTTATTATCTGCTCGGGCATTAAAAAAAACGCTTTTAATAACGCGTTGCCATTCCATTTAGAAAAGTTCTTTCTGTAGTCATTAATTTATTTTTTAAAAAAATAAATTAATGACTACAGCAAATAAAACCTTTAAAAAATGCCATTTTGAGCGTGTGATTATATGAAATGAAATCAATAGAAAATGTGATATTTTTTTAAACGATAAATCTGAGAGAAGATTTTTTGGATCGAATCAATTTTTAGAAAAGGGTTAACACTATAGCGTAAAAATGTTCTGAGCATTAAAATTATGTAAAAAAAATTAACCTTATAATTGCATTATTATATACTTAATTTCTAAAAGCTAAAATTACGTAAAAAATTTTAAACCTTATAATTGTGTTAATTATTTTATACTTAATTTCTTAGAGTTAAAATTACGTAAATAATGTTAACCTTATAATTGCGTTAAACTATTGTGTATTTGATTTCTGAATGTTAATATTATGTAGATAGTGTAAATAATTTAAACATCATAACGGGGTTACAGTACCTGAGCTTAAAATAAATGCTTCAATTCATTCTGAAAAGATTTTTTTATCCTGTCAGAACATGACGTTATTTTGGGAATGAGGTTTTTCAACAAAAATCCATAGGCAAAAAATAAAATAAACCATAGGCGAAAAATCGAAAAAAATTTATCTGCACGAGCATCTCAAAAAATCAGCTTTTAATAACACATTGCCATTGTATTTACAAAAGATCTGATTAAAAAAATAGGTTAATGACTACAGCCAATAAAACCTAGGAAAGTGTCATATTGAGCACGTGATTATGTGAAATGAAATAGACAGGAAACGGGATATTTTTTGAAACAATAAACGCGAGACAAAGTTTTTTTGGATCGTTTGCAACACTAAAGTGACGCATTCGATGAAACCTTTAAAATGAATAGAAAATATAATTTAACTCGCACGAGCACGCGGTGCTTGGTCGTTCAAGAAATGATGTTCCGACATGATACATTGAAATATGCATAGCAGATTTCATTTTAATCTTTATTTGTTTATTTATTTCATTTCAGAATTGTTCTAGGAACATTCACCGGAACTGCAGAGTTCGCGGAAAACCATAACTTTTCTTAATAGGAAGAAAAAAAAAAAACTGTGCGAGTACGAGCAGAACTGGTTCATCTCAACCCTGTCTATTATTACGAACGGTATGCGGATATGTATTTGAAGCCAAGTTGCTACTCTACAGGTTGGTCAGAATTTATGGGAGGTTCTGAGTGAGGCCCAACTCGATCGAAATTCCTGCACAAATTGAGGTGATTGTAATTGCTTAATTCCATTTGTTCTGCTAGTCTGCTCTGCGCGAAATTATACATTGTCCCTTCACTTGTGAAACCAATCCAATTCATAACGGAATTTTATAGTAACAAATTAGATGCACAGAATTTTTTTATTTAATTCAAAAAGCTGAAAAATAGGCGTATAAATGATCTAAATTAAAGGACGGATTAAAGTTGATAAGAGGTAACCGTGATAACATATTCTTCAAATAGTTTTTAATTTTTTATTGGTTTACTTAAAACAAATTTAAATCAATTATTTAAAAAAAATTAAAGGAAACTGGCAGCTTCTTCTATTAAACATCGCACAATGATAATGGAGAAAAATTAATTTGTTTATCTTTATATTATTTCCGAACATTTCTGTTATTTTTGGCAATCATAATGTATACAAACACAAACAATTAACCCTTTGCACTTCAAAAAAATAATTAGATGCAAAATTATTCACCTTATACAAAGATTTGTTTATTACTATGAGAAATAAATATACATAATTCTTTTAAGTCGAATTTCTTTGAAAAATTAATCTACATCTCTTAACCTATTATTTAGGCGTTTTTAACAATTAAATTTGAAAAATAAGTAAATAAAACGTTAGAATGAAGCACAGTCTTGAGTGGTGAGTCACACTCGACATCGGACCGCAAAGGGTCAATATTGCTGCAACGTTCTTTATATAAATACAGCTACTAAACGAATGAAAAGCCTAATTGTAAATTATATTTAAAAGCATTTTTTAAAAAATTTCAAAGTAGAAAAAAGTATGGACATAAAATTGGTGTTATTGAAATAATTTTTTAAAAAAAACTTTAAAGTGGTATAGAAATAATTTATGTAAAATAATATGCCTTATGAAAAATGCAAAAATTTTATTTAATTTTTAGCTAAAATTTAAATAAAATTTTGGCAAATCCAATCATTGTAAACATTTTATACCCCAGAAGTACCCGTCATCTAAATTTGGTACTGAATGACCAACTATGTGCTTTGTGTTGTGTTTTGTAAAATTGTTTCATATGTATGGTTCAATTTAAGGATACTACATCAATATTACCATTTTAGAATCGTAAAACTAGAATTTCTACGAAAGGAATAAAAGTTGTAAAAGTTGTTTGAAGTCTTTTCGAATTAAAATAAAACAGAATAAAGAAAACTAAAAATTTCTAATATGTATTGCGTTACCTCAACTGGCATGGAAAATTCTTGCATTTGCGTTGCTTCAATTGGCGTTAAAAATTCAACGCCAATTGAGTGTGTGCTGATTTTTTTCAACAGCTATGAACTTGATTTTGTTTTGGCCGTGTATAATTTTTTGTATCAATTATTTATATTAATTGTAACCATTTAATAAAAAGTAACTAAAATAAAATATTTCTTTGTTTATCTAAGTAGAAATTATTTAATTTTTTTCGATATATTACTTTTTTTTATCATCTAATTAGACGATACCTCCTGTTCTGGGAATATGGTTTGTTTATTTTTTCTTCTTACAAATGGAGTTAACAATCCACAAATTATTTGAGATTTTGCAGAATTATATATAATTTTCAAGTCCCATTATAACGTCTTTGAATGATTTAAATTAAATTTATACGCTTTAGAAATGATAATTTAATGCCCGTTTGCCTATTGCACATGGCGTTTAAGGGGTTAATCCAACCTATTACCCCAAGCGTAAACATATTCATTCTGTGTTAAAAACTTGCAATGAAATCATAATGTATCGATAACAATATCATCCAATCCTTTCTCGAAGCGATACAAGGATCCACGTCATTCAGTTCCGGGGGCTTTGAATATTCCAATCAGCAGCACGCGAATTAAAGTGGGGCTACTCCAAACGCGTCATTCGAAATGCAGGGGCGTCGTCATTCTCAGATCGATTGTCGCCGTGTCAGTCTTTTGTGAACTAATTAGAACGGACGTGCAGATTTAAAGTGCGTTTCATAGTCACATGGACTCCAGAAGGGGTGGGGTGGGGGTTGGCTAACCCCTTCTGTGTGTAGCGAATCCGCGGAATAACAATGGATGACAGGAGATACCGTTCTGTGTGTCCAGGTGAATTGTTGGAAGAGAGGGGAGGGGGATGGCTTCTATTACCGCCTGCCCCTCAGGGTGGAAGTCATTCGCTGCAGAAGGTGGTGTTTAACATGTGATTCACTTCGAGAAGACGATAGTTGGTGTTTTAGAGAAGTGTTTCTCGACACTTTGCTGGTTCTGTACAGTGGAATTGGGATACAAAGGGGTGATATTATAGAAAGTGGCCGAGGGTGTTGTTAATGACAATACAATGGGAGGGAGCGATAAATTATATCATGCCCAGGGTGCCAGCTTCTTCGTTGCGCCACTAACGTTATACAGTGGCTTACTGAACAGGATGATAGGTTGGTTTGGTTGTATTAACACCCCGTTTTAAAGTACGATTAGGACTGTTTTGGGACGGACTTTAGAATTTTGAATCCAGGTCAGATGACGAGGATGGCACCTGAGCGGAACATTCCCCTTTCCAAACTTCCACACCACACAAGACGTTTTTATAATACATTTCGAAATAATATATATGTTTATAAATACGTTTTTCGAACTCAGAGAGGTTTAAAACGTAAAGATTCGTCAGAATCTCAAGTTCGAATTTTTTTTACGAGTGCTATACTTTTTTTATTAATCATGTGAAAACATGATGTTGTTTTGGTTAGGAGGTTTTGTGGTGCCTCCAAAAAAAAGTAGGCAATGAATTGTACGTTAAATATATCCTAAATCTGTTAACAGACATTTAGCAGACGATTCCTTTTCAGACATTTTATAACTGCAACTATTTTTATTTCAATTAAAATGTTATTAAATGGCAAAAGCGAACGATTTTATTCTTTGAAAAACACATTTTATTGATTTTATTTAAAACTTTCATTCCTAATTTTTTAGCTAGCAAAATAAAGTTTTGAGGTTCAGAAAATTTTCGTATGAAGTGGGAAAGCACTGCTTTTTAAAAAATTACAGATTGTGCAATAACATAGTCACGTGAACATTTCAAACAAATTTAAAACGTATTTTTGAAAAAAAAATTATTTTTATGCAAAAGTTTTGGCGCTCGACCGATTTAGAAATTTACCTAAAAAAATCAGTTTTTTAAATATCGATGCACGCGAAATCTGATAGTCACGCGATTGCTTCAAACCGGTTAAAACTGCTTAATGATTTAAATTAATTCAGATAAATGATGACTTAAAAATAATAATGCTCTCACATGATAGCTTAACATTTGTGGTGGCAGATTTTTTTTAAAAAATTGTCATTTATTTTTTACTACAATTGTAGAAAAGAAAGATAAAAAATGAAAAAAAAAAAATGCAGTTTTGCCAAAATTTGAAAATACTTCAAATCATGCAACTTTCGAAAGTAGAAACATTTCAAATGTGTTCTTTGGAAGAAAAGAAAAAAAAATTCTATTCGAAAGCAACCACTTTTACTTTTAACCCTAATGAGTTGTTTTCCGATGATAATCAAATTTCCAGTATGTTCACTTACTTCATCAAAAAAAGCTCACAACAGAAAACTCCATGTTTTCTTTCACTTTCATTTCGGTATTTCGCAGTCCATTTATTACTTTATTTGAAGCTCATTTATTCAAAACAAGCCAAGAAAAACAGCCAAGGTCTCCGCAGGACAAGGTCAAAAACACGCCAAGGCCGTATTGGGCGGTAATTGTGGGAGTAGTCACACCATCCCGCCAAAAGTCCGCCAATGAAGAAGCCCCTTCGGAAACCGCAGGATGATCTAAAGCGGCCAACAGCCGGGGGATATTTTCTGTTTTTCTCACGGACATGCCGTCGTCTATTCACTATTTTGCATGCGTTTGAAGCAACTCGCTGTTTGAAACTTTTTTTTAATAAAACGCCTGATAAGATAAATTTTAATAATTTTAATGGTTTTTTTTCCAATTCCTACTATTATCTCACACTCTCCTTATATTTATATCTATATAATTTGCTCAAATTTTCAATCGTTAATAAAATACTTTTTATTCATCCAATCAAGTTCGAGTAATTTTTTTAAACTTTTAGTGGACGACATTTGATGTTAATACAGCTTTTTTAAATATTAATTCTTGAATTTTTTATTAATTAATTAAAAACAAACCCTTGAACAACAAACCCTTTTTTTGCCCTTATAGTAGTTCTTTATGGTTGTTGTAATTGCTAGGTCGGGATGGCCTGGTTGGTAGGGTGTTGGGTTTGCATACCTTGTGCTGCGAGTTCGAGCTTGGTCGCCAAGTTCAAAATTAATTTAAAAATAACCCCATTAGTTTTCAAATGAATTTTATGTAATATTTACAGAGTGTCTACTAAAATCTCTTTTCTACAGTTATGAACGGCTCCCACGGAAAGGGGGAGGTCTCAGATTTGAGGATGAGAAGTTTCCGACATAGCGATTCAGGCCTGACTGAGGCAGAAGCATACGGGGCAGTTGCTCAGGGCCCCCATATAAGTGTGAAGCCCCCAAATCGAATATAGATTTTTATTTTACACTTACTTTTTTAATGAATGTTCTTCATTACTAAAGTAGTGAGGCAGAGGGGGCTTGCTTCAAAGAAGTTTTTGTCCCAACAAGGATAAGTCGGGCCCTGACAGTAACTAGTTCTTGCAGCCAAAGTGAGTACAGAAGTGGGAAAGGTTTTTACCTCCTACCATTGACGTTACGAGCCTTCCAACGTAAGGTTTGTACCCTGTCAAATCTGTATTGCGTTACCCCAATTGGCGTAGGGAATTTGCGCATTTGCGTTGCCTCAATTGGCGTTGAATTGAGACAACACAAGTGAGACAAGTGTGTTCTGAGTCTGGACTTGATTTTGTTTTGACCAGGTATAATTTTTTGATCAATTAGTTATATTTACTGTAATTATTTAATAAAAAGTAACTAAAATAAAAAATTTCTTGGTTAACCTAAGTAGGTAATCGATTTAAAATTTTCTTTTATATTGTTACAAGTGGTCGACCGCCGAGAAAGGGCACCGAAGGAGAGGGCGTTGGCGACGGCTGTCGAAGAGCTTAGCGCTAGCCAGGTTGGTTTGGCGAAAGGAATAGTCTGATAGCCACTGGATCGTTCGCGAAGCCCAGCGTGCTTTGAGGCGCTCGCTCGCTCGGCGTTGAATTGAGACAACACATATAAGAAACGGGTTGCCGCAGTCTGGCAGTTAGTTCCTCTCAGAAGAAAGGCGTCTCGCTGGATGAGCGGATTACTTTTCTCGCTTGTTATTAGTGCGCTGTGTTTACGTTTGCTGTTAACGTTGTGCTATTGAGCTCGCTGCGATTTACTGTTGCTGTGCTATACGATATCTGTTTTGCAAACTGTGTTTATTGTGCGTAAGACTTTCATTTACGCTGTAAGTGACTGTTGGCTACTGGATTGTATTTATCTGAAATTTCACTTTATCAAGTCATCCTGTAAATAGCTGTAAATAAATTTGTTTGTGCTGTCCTCAAGTAAAGTCCATTCAATCCGAACCCGCTACGCTAAAGACGTAACAATATTACTTGGTTTTAATAAAATTACTTTTCAATAATAAATACGAACACTTTATCCTCCAAAATGCTTGAAGGGAAAAAGTGAAATTGAGACTAAGAAAAGTAAGTTACCGGAAACAATATTTTTTTAGTTAAAAAAAGGTATTTAAATGTTTATTTTAAAGCATACAGCTCATTATAAACATAATTAATCATGTTTGTAACACAGAGTAACCATCCTCAAATCGATGCCATGTTGCATTAGGATTTCTGACGGGAAAGCAACGAGATTACTCACCGATTGAATCATTTTTCAAATTAAAATAGTTGCAAAGGAACGCTTTAGATACTTTTCAAACGCATAAATAAATGTCTACATTATCAATAATGTTGATAGATTATCATCGTGAGAGCAGCGATAATGCGAAAGTGTTTCCTTCTTTGATTAATCATGGGTAACGAGATTTCGGCTCAATGCAGCAAGTTAGTAACGTTGCTTTATGAGGAATAAATTTGTTTATTATTGATGTTGATTCCTCAAATTTCTCATTCCTTACTAGCTGCCTTTAGCGACTAGCTGTTCGCCAATTACAATAAAAGCATAAACTTTAGTATCAAACAGCTTTGCTAAACTATATTTTACTATGATAAACGTACTATTTTAATTTAAACTTTCGTGATAAAAATAGAGGAATTCTTATTGGTTAGCTATGATGAAAAAAGGCGAAATCGGTCTTTTTGTGGAAGATTTTATTTTCTTGTTCTGCCAAAGTTTTATTTTCCATTAGCTTTTTACTAGCGACTTCGTACGCATTAGAAAGCACACAACTAATCTAAAAACAATTTATTTACAGTGCATACCTAAAATAAAGCAAAACCGCAAATCAAGTCCGCATTTCTTTAAAATCAAGTCAAATATATATTATTTATCGATCGGGATAGCTACAAAAAATTAATGTATACATATTTTTTAAACTTACTTTATTTTTTACTAAAATGGAAACACAATTGTCAACCATTACAACACACTGCTAATGCGTGAATTTTCTACACCAGTTGGGGTAACGCAATACAGATAAGAAATTTTAAATTTCCTTTACGCTGTTTTATTTCAGTTCAAAAGTACTTCAAAATGAATCTGAAAAAGCGATTAATCAGCAATTTTTAGTTATAAATGCATCAAACACTAAGAAAATAAATAGAATCGTTTGAAATAATCGGTCGAAAACGTGTTAAGCCTAACTTTATTTGCGTGGGAATAAAACAAATTGAAGTCTTACTTATTTGGCGGCGGGGAAATGAAGATTTTTGGCGGTAAAGTAAAAAAAGTGTCGTTTTCAATATTTTCCTCACAATTTTTCAATTTTTTCTCTCCATAAGAACCTCCCTTCTGTCTTAAAGAAAATATTTTTTTAAAAATTAGTCGAATTGCCCGAGCCGTTTTCGATTTTTGCGCTTTGTAACACATTTGGCGATACATTTTTATTTGTATTGGTTATCTGTATGGGGTGGAGGACAAGCGATTATTACTGGCATATATTTGAATCATTAATGGTCGTTTCATTAAAGCTTTCATATTCGATAAAATTTGGCAAAATCGATGCTGTTGATTTAGCTGGAGGACTAAAATAATATATTTTTCAACGAAAACAACAAAAGGAAAAAACAGCCAAGTAGATCTTAAAAATACAATCCGAAATCAGAATAGATAGAGAATTTACGATCATTGATAATATATTTAGAAGTCGTGTGTTTTCAGACAAAATAAAAATTTGAGAAATCAGACTGATGGTTAGGGTTGGAGAACTAACTGGCCCTTTGGTTTCGCAAATTATTTTAATTTATTTATACAGATGCTTCTCTTTCATGAATTAAAAAAATGTGGTCATGTGAGATTCAACTAAAAGTTAACATGGCACTTGAGGGGATTATTTATATTTCACGCAATTTTTGTGCTAAAATATCTGTGAAATACTTAGTTCCATTCATTATTTGAAAAATAATAAATAGAACCGGGTGATTCTCATTTGCTATATTCAAAAAGTTCAAATCTGTTTTTAATCTACTTGTTGTTGTTGTTTTTATCGCGTGAGAACATGATGTTGTTTTGATTAGGATGTTTTCATTCTCCGAAATTTATAGCCAAAAAATATTTTTACCTGCTTTCACCAATAATGCATTATTATTATTAAGTATACTTCTTTGAAAGCAGATGCATTTTTAAAAGGTTGTCGAAGAACTATGAATTCATAGCTGTTATTTTCTCTCAAAATTGACGAGCTCCGAAACTTTGTTTGCCAGCTAGAAAATAAAAAAATTAAAGTTTTAAAAAAATTATCATTACATATATTTATATACCTACATATAGAGAGAGGGGTAGAGACCGATAGAGAAGTCTCTTGATTGTTTCAAACCGGTTAAAATAAGTTAATGACTTAAATTAATTAAGATAAACGATGACTTAAAAACAATAATGTTCTCACATGACAACTTGAAATTTACGATTGAAAATTTCATTTTTTAGATTTTTATCATGTCAGAACATTATGTTGTTTTTGGGATGAGATTTTTGGCGTCAACAATAATCCAAAGGCGAAAAATAAAAATTTTAATCCATAGACGAAAAATGAAATTTTATTATCTGCTCGAGCATCTCAAAAAATCAGCTTTTAATAATGTGGTGCCATTGTATTTACAAAAACTCCGATAAAAAAAATAAGTTAATGATCACCGCAAATAAAACCTAGATAAATGTCATTTTGAGCGCGTGATTACATGAAATGAAATAAATAGGAAATGTGATATTTTTTTTTAAACAATCAATGCGAGACAAAGTTCTTTTATATAGTTTCAATATCAAAGTGACTCATTCGCTGAAACGATTAAAATAAATAAAAAATATAATGTAACTCGCACGAGCACGCGGTGCTTGGCCGTTCAAGAAATGACGTTCTGACATGATACATTCGAATATGCACAGCAAATTTCATTTTAATCTTTATTTTTATCTGCTGTCTTTGTTTTTGAATGAGTTTTGCAACAGTCTTAAAAATATCGTGCTACTGTCATTAAACGAGTCGGCCAAATACTATCCAAACATCCGCTAATCTCTCTTTAACCCCGGTGAATTAAACTAACCATGAATTAAGTCAAAGCACAAAGCGGATCTTTTGTAAAATGAGGCGTCTCATAAACATCCGGGCATGTAGCCGAAATTGCCATCTGTCGTTGTCACCATACCTAAACATATTCCACCCCTTCTCCTCGTAAGAGTTCATCGAACAAATTAGAACTTTTATATACGCATAGAACTTTTCATGTTGTTCATTTCAGTATTCTGAGACGACTACTTTTCAGGGATTCTATCTTACTACCCTAATAACACACAAATATTTCACAATATTGCTCAACATTCGCAATATTGTTTAATATCATATAATATAGCACAATATTGTATAATATCACGTAACAGGACGTGCTACTTAGCGAATCACCTGACCCATGACATTCGAGGTTTGTTTTGCCAGTATAGTTTGAAATATTTAAAGTTACTGTCAATTGCTTTTTGTTTATCGTTTCTATGAAATGGCGTCATCTTCCAGTTTGTTTACGATTTCTTACTTTTAAATAATTAACCTCGATCTCAGAAAATTAACGTTTTTTTTTTCTTTTTTTTTTTTCATTATTTTCTTTCAGTTTTTGCTATATCACTTGTGTAAAATACGACTTATATTTATACTTTAATGACATTATAAGTGCATTTTTACTAATTGTATTTCTCAAAATACTGTAAATATCAGAATATTATTCTTATGGACATATCAAATTTTTACCTTTGTAACAGTCTAAATATTTCTGAATGTGTGCTTTAAAAAATGTTTTGTAATGCACATATCAGTCTGCATTACATTTTGAATTTTACATATACAATAGCTTCCATTAATAGTGAACTTTTCGTCGGAATTACAGGGTTTTTTTTAAAAAAAAAATCTTAAAATCAGCCGAGATCCAAAACTTTGTCAGCTATAAAAATTGTAAATGACAGTTTAAAAAAATTATCATTAGAGAGAGAGAGAGAGAGAGAAGTCCCGTAATTTTTTCAAACCGGTTTAAACTGGATAATGACTTAAATTAATTAAGAGATAAAATCACTTTAAAAAATAATAATTTTCTCACACGATAGTCTAAATTTGCGAGCGTAGATTTCATTTTTATTTATCAATCTTTATTATATGATCTATCAATCTCGAAAAATAAATAAAAGCGAAGTGTTAAAGAGCTTCAATCTGGACCATCTGCTGTCTTAACAAGCAAAAAGAAAAAAAAAGATAACCTTTCTAATTAAGGATAGAACAATCATAGTATCACGTTCCCCTTCCTCCATAGCTCTTTCAAGAAAAAAGGGAAATGCCCATCCCCCTCCCCTTTTTCCTTCAAAGGCTTGCCACTGCTGAGATAACACCTGTCTACGAACACATGAGTCATGCCTTTTCTTTGATTGGACACACTTAAGAAATGTATTGGCTCTTTTTAGAACCGCAAAAGGCAATAGCTAGGTATTTTTTTTTTCTTTTCAATTATATTTCAATATATTATAATCTATGATGACAGTATGCGGAAAAAGAGCACGATGTTTCATCATGCTAAGTTAAATATTCTTGAATATAATAGCAATGTAAGTGGTAAATTTACATATAAGGAATCAGTGTGAGTGGTCTCCCCAAAACTTTCTGGCATACTCTGTAATAAAGGTGTAAATCTATATAAATAAAAACGGATCGCCAAATATGTTGCTAATCGCAAAACTTGAGAACGGCTCTCCCATTTGGGCTAAATTTTTAAAAAATATTTTCGGTAAGACACGAGGAAAGTTCTTATAGAGAGAGAAAACAGAAAAATTGAGCGGAAAATAGTAAAAACGACACTTTTCTTACTTCCCAGCCAAAAATCTTCTTTCCCCCACGGCCAGATGAGTAAGACTTCATTTTGTTTTTTCTCACGTGCTCGTAAAATTTTAAAAATATTATTTGTTAATAATTGCTTTTATTTTAACTGTTGCCATTGTTCTGTTCGCGTTTTATAAAACGATCAAGAATAAAATTATTAGATTTTTAATTTATATATATTTTTATGCAATGTTTATTATTATTATTATTTATTTATTTTATTTCAGTGGCATCATGACTATATGTAACAGCACTATTATCCATGGTATTAAAAAATAATTTAATAAAATAAAATAATTTCGTTCTCCGTTCGATAACTTTTCATTCAAGTACACGAATACAACCCCCAAAGTTACAGTTAATTGAAAGTCGTTTTTTATTTAATACTTTTACAAGATTACTGATAAAAAAAATTAACGTAACTTTTAAATATATCAGATTCTTAATCTTATGGAGATCTTTTAATCAACTTAAAAAGAGAGAAAAAAAAACATGAAAAGAAAAGTGCATTGAATAACGTGCCAGTTTTTTTTTTTTTTTTTTTTTCAATTTAATCTTAAAAATTCTCTTTAGCTACTCAAATGCCAGCTTATCTCTTAATCTGAGCATTTTATTTTCTAATATTTCTAAGGCTATCTTTGGAATAAAAAAAGATAAGAAAAAAAATTAATAATAATAGAAATCTACGGTTGCAAGTTTCAAGTTATCATGTGTAAATATTATTATTTTTAAGTGATTATTTGCCTTAATTAGTTTAAGTCATTAACTAGTTTAAACCGGTTAGAAAAAATTACAAGACTTCTCTCTATCTCTATCTCTAATGATAAATTTTTTAAACTTTCTTTTTTAATTTTTCTAGCTGGCGAACAAAGTTTTGGAGCTCGACCGATTTTGAGATTTAAAAAACAACAACAACAGTAATTTCGACGAAAAGTCCACTATAACTGGAAGTTATTGTATATGTGGTAAAATCCAATGAACGTAATGCAGATTGATTTTAAAATTATATTCTAATATTTACAGTATTTTGTGAAATACGTTAAGTAAGAATGCGCTTATAATATCAATCATGAATAAATATAAGTCTCGTTTTACAAAAATTCAATAAATAAAACTGAAATAAATAAATTAATTAAATAAAATTTTTAAAAAACGATAATTTTCTGAGCTCGAGATTAATTATTTAAAAGTAAGAAATCGTAAACAAACTGGAAGATGACGTCATTTCATAGAAAGCATTGAACAAAAAGCAATTGATATTAAATTTAATTAAATATCTCAAACAATGCTGGTAAAACAAACCTCAAATGTCATGGGTCAGGTGACCCGCTATCTACCAATGAAAAAACGAATATTTCTTGCCTTTAAATTTCGGAAATGCCAAAACCTCCTAACCAAAACAACAGCATGCTCTCACACGATAAAATGAATCTTTTATGGGAATTTTTTTCCCATCATTGTGGTTTTTATCATTATTATTATTTTCACGTGAACCTCTGGCCTAATAACCTTCTAGATAATATTACACCATAATTTATCATACATTAAATAGTGGAAAAAAATTAACAGATGACGCTTAGAACGCCGTTCATTCTTAAAGGAAGTATCTTCCTAAAAAGGATCTTCGCCAAGCCCTGTCTTTACCAATATACCGGGAAGACAGGACGATCCCAGCTATCTTAGAAAAGAAAAGAAAAGTAAAGAAAAAGGCTACACTCCTTTTTCTACTAAAAACTCAGTGTCCTGTTAGGTCTTGTTCTAGCATCTGTCTGTCCTATCTTCCAGAATTCATAGGAGTGACACCTGTTGGATATCTCAAAGGAAGCAAATCAGGGGCGATGCCAACTAAAGGGGTCAAATTGAAGCGAATATATAAATATTTTGAGAAATAGGCTATTTTTTGACCTTCCTCGTACTTACAATGGTTATAAGTAAAGGAGTATAAAAACGAGGACTTAGGTTCGTTATCAGAGTCAACAGGTGGGTTCAATGGGACGTCTACAGGTGATGGATTGATTCGATTTAATTGATTGAAAAGAGGACCCATTGTTAAACATTTGGAAGAGAACACACTTAACAGACCGGATAGTCACTCGTGTCAACCTTCAACACATGGTTATTGTTTTTTTTCAACAAATTTTTTTACAGTTTTGCAAAAATAAGTGTAAGGAAATGCATTCGCGGAAAATTATAAATCAATTTTGCACTCAATTTTTAATTTAAATTAATTAAATGAAATTTTAAATTTCTTAATTTAAAAAACTTGAATTTCTCGAATAACTATAGTAAATAAATAAAAAGACGAGATTTTTAGTGGCTTTCTTTGATCAAAATCTTGCGACAAATTTCAATCCCAATTATTATGATAATATTTTTCACACGCATACACATACAATTGGCCATTGTGTGTGTATATGTGTGTGAAAAAAGTACAGAAATCTGTTTATTTAAGCGTAACTGTAGACATTGACTCTATGCCAGTGTTTCCCAACTTTTTTTGTGCCATGCCCCACTTTAACCTTTCTAAAGTTTTCACGCCCCCCCCATGTAACATACAGAATATTTAACATTAAAAAATTGATTTCTTCACTTTAGAAACATAAATGATGGATTCTAGGAATAAATCCCCATGAAATCGTTAACAAAAAACAGTAAGTAAGATTTCAAAACATATAATGAAAAATTGAAATTCAAATTCCAAATAATTTTAATACTGATTTTTTAATATTAATTTGTATTTTTAATTTAGTGATATCAATGTGAGTGATATCAATGTGAGTTGATGCTTGCTGCACAAAGATTTTATGTGAGGTTCCAATTTGGTTAGTTTTAGTTTTTAAATTAAGGTTAAAATTGTATCAAGTCCATTTTCAAATTGCCCCCCTGTGAGACCCCCGAGCCCCTCCTGTGGGGTGTGGGCCCCACATTGGGAAACACTGCTCTATACTGTGAATAAAAGTTTTTTTGAAAAGATTTTTTTGCTGATTTATGACTTTTTTTAGTTGTTTTTAGAAAATCTACATCTGACATCCAATTCCATATAATACCAAGATTTTATTACTATCTCATCAGTCAATTTAAATTGAATTTCTGATTAGTCTATTTCAATTAGTATTTGATTTCTGATTAGTCAATAGCTGACATCCAATTCCACATAATATTAAGAATTTCTG
>JAOUZG010029590.1:3917236-3940572 GCA_026289955.1 Argiope argentata | reverse complement strand
TATTTTATTAATAATACTTATTATTTATAATTTCATTAAAATTGTCGGAGATTGTTTCTTATTTTATTAATAATACTTATTATTTATAATTTTTAAAAATTTATAATGATTATTTATAAATTTATTAAAATTGCTGGAGATTGTTTCTTATTTTATTAATAATACTTATTACTTATAATTTTTTAAAATTAAAAATGATTGTTTATAATTTTATTAAAATTGCTGGAGATTGTTTCTTATTTTATTAATAATTATTAATATGCATAATTTTTAAAAACTAATAATGATTATTTAGCTTTTTATTGAAATTAATAATCATTTAATCATTTTAACTAGAATACCTGATAAATTAAGGAGGGAAAAAAAAGATGTATCGCATTTTCGTCGTAAATTACATCTCAAGGGACGACTAATCAGCTTAGTCTGAGATTTATTTGTTTGGATCTTGGATGGGGGCCAAATGAATTTTAAGAGAAATATGACACCAAAAATGTCCGTAAAAATAAAATGAAATCGATCTTATTACAGAACTTGCAACACACTTGCGGAAATTCCCCTTATGCCTCGAATCGGAATTTCCGTTCCCATTTAATTCTTTATTATGGGAATGCGTCACGGAGCTCTTGTAACTGTGACTGCGAAATTCCAAATTAATAATAAAAAACAAATGGATTATTTCTGAGGAAGTGTATTAAGTTTGAGAAGCCATTGCGCTAGGCTATTCGGGTTGGATATATAATGATTTTTTAATAGAATTTAAAATTACTAAAATAATATTACATTTTCTTCCACGTCTTATACCTGTTGAAGAAAAAAAAAGTATAATTAGCTTTCAGGAATACTGTCACTACGATGTAAAGAAATATGCCATTAGTTTAACCAGTTAATTGTTTTTGACGAGTATACTCGTCATGGAAAAAGTACATTTCGCGTTATGACGAGTTTATTCTGCAGCAGTAATAAGTAGTGTTAATTTGCAGTTTGAGTTACAATTTTAGTAAAAACTTAAAACATATTCGTAAATTACAAGATGTTTAAAAAATTTTGATTCCAAGTTGAAATGAAAGGAACAAATAAAAGATTATTATACGTTGTACCATGATTTGCTCAATACCATTCTCTAACAACAAATTAAAATAATGAAATAACTATTTATGCTTCTCTTTGCTCATATGCAAAAAATATTTGTTAGTTTAAGTAAATAAATAAATGTGGTTATTGAAATGAAAAAATATAAAAAGATTAAAACGAAATCTGCTATACATATTTCAATGTATCATGTCAGAACATCATTTCTTGAAGCACCACGTACTCGTGCAAGTTAAATTATATTTTTATTCCTTTTGATGGTTTCATCGAATGAGTCACTTTAGTATCGCAAACGATCCAAAAAACTTTGTCTCGCATTGATTATTTAAAAAATATCACATTTCCCATTTATTTCATTTCATATAATTTTTCATTCATTTCATATAATCACGTGCTCAAAATGACATTTTTCTAGGTTTTATTTGCAGTAGTCATTAAATTATTTTTTTTAAAACCAGAGCTTTTATAAATGCGATGGCAACGCGTTATTAAAAGCTGTTGTTTTTTTTTTTGAGATGCTCGTGCAGATAATAAAATTTTTATTTTTTGCCGACGAATTTTGGTTGACGCCAAAACCCTCATGCCAAAAAACATCATGTTCTGACATGATAAAAAGTCATTTTATTACAACATAATTTCATATTACGCATATTTTGTGCTTCACGAGTATACTCGTCATCACTAAATTTTTGAGTACTCATTTGGGTACACAATTTGGATATACTTTGGGTACTCATTTTCAAAAGAGCCCTAAATAGTTAACTGATTAAACAATCAATTAGATTTATAGGAATGAAGCAACTCACAACAGCACGAAACTGAGAATTCACTCATGAATGAAAGGGTTCAGTTTTTATGCATATATATTTAGAATATTCGAGAACAATTCAGTTTCATAGTTATATTAAGAAAGGTCTAGAACTTTCCAGATCTTAGATCATCAATAGATTATAATTTAAATAAAAGAATTTTTCGGAATGGCACTCATAATTTTGACCCTTGTATGTACACTTCCATCTCTTCCAACTTTCACACCATACTAGCGAGAGGATTTTTGAGATCTATACTGGATGTATCTTGCCTCAGCCTCACATGTATAGCAGGATTTTAAAGACATAAGTTTACCAACTAGATATAATGTCTCAAGTTCATTGCTGTTTTGTTGCATATTTCATTTTAAAAATCAACAAATGATTTTTAAATTAAGTTTTGATTTAAAACGTTTTAATACATTAGAATCGTATTCAGGACTATTTAACTGGAAATAGTGATATATCTTGTACATTTTTTTTCACATCAACAAGTGGTTGTATTTGTATTTGAGGTGTATTTTTATCGTTTTGAATGGATCCAACTAAATCGCCGGCGAGTAAATTTTGAGCTCTATAAATCATTGTTAGTTGGTAATCCCAGCATGGCTACAAAAATAAAAATAATAATTCTGAGAAAATAAAAAGAAAAAAAGAGCTGAAAAACGAAAAGACTGTTCTGGAAAAATAATGAATTCATAAACAATGCCAAAAATTCTAAAAGGAATTGATAATTAAATTAAGCATAGCGTAAACAAGAACAATTTTAAAAAATTCTTTTTTCTTTTAAATAAAATTGCCAAAAATAAAATAAATATGACAGAAGATTAATTCACTTTTAATCTCACAAAATACATACCTGAAAATGTATAAATGAGAGAAAAAAAAATGTCAGATTTTCGAAAATGATTTAAATTAAAAAATAAAGAGCATATGATTATTGCTTTATCCGCTTTTGAAAATTAAAAAAAAAAAAGGAGAATAATAATAATAATAATAAATTTCATTCACAGTAGTTGCAGATGTTCCAATTTGATTGAACAAAATGATTAAGGGAAAAAAATTGCATGAAGACAATACTGATTCGCCGGTTGATTGTAATAATAGCTTTGTTTAAAAACAATAACTATCGTCTGCCATCGATTTTGTTTGACTGACAGCCATTGAAAAAAAAATTAGCGTGAATAATCCAAACGATAAAAGTATATTATTTAAGAAGATGAATTTTAAATTAAATTTCTCTGAAGTAAATGCCTTACGAAACAATATAGTTGCAAAGAACTGATCAAAAGAATGAAAAGTAAAAGGAGGTAAAGAGTTAAAAGATAAGTTTTCGCAATTAATTTTTTCACTCACTTCCTGAAACGTTAGAGCTGAGATTCTGAGCTCGTGCGTGTGCCTTTTATGGTACAAGAAAGTGATGTTTATAATATAGGAAAATATAAGGCAAAAAGAGATTTAAACGAGAAAAAAAATTCAACCTGTTTGCTCTAGTTTGGTTAAAAAGTGAAAAGCATGCAAATTTGTAATCTTATTGGGTTGCATGTAAAAAAAGGATCCCAATAATTTACTTAAATTTTTTTTTAATGATTAATATTTTTTATAATCTTAGAACTTATGACCATTAGATTTGCACTACACATATATTTAATAACAAATATCGCAGTAACTTTAACATACCTATAAATACGAAATCAAGTTTGTTTACATATTGAATCTGTATTTATAAAATTATAAACTCTGAAACACGTTCTAGGATAGAATTGAAATTGGCTAACCATTTGATTACTTGAATACACCGATGAATTATAATTAGCTTTCAATTGCAAGTTAATACGAACTAATTTCATGTTGGTTTTTATTAGTTAGGACCGGGAATCAATTCTTAAAAAATGGAATAAAATCGAAAATGAAAAAAAAAACAAATTAATTCTACATAATATTTGTAGAATTAATTTCTTTGATTTTCGATTTTAAAAGTCAGATTTAATATTAATCTGACTTAAAAAATTTATGTATATAGTGCATGATTTCTTATTAACCTCTTAACCGGTTTGCCCGTACACCGTACGTGCATCGATTTATCGAATTTTGTTAGTTGTAAACAAAAAATAAATCATTCATAACAATTATAATTCAATAGAAAATGGCTTAAAATCCGTAGATAAGCCAAGTATTCCATGGATTTCCAGTTGAATCAAAATAAGAAAATGTTCCCAAATTAGAAGGTGTCATTTTATTAGATAGTAAGAAAAATAAACCAGTTAAGGGGTTAAAAGCATTTTTGCATAGAGGGTTGATTGGCAAGAAAAGGGTAGATATGATAGTAGGGTGTATTCGAAAATTAGAAGTTTTATCGAAGGTTTTGAAGGATATAAAATTGGGAATGGTTAACTTAGCTAGTTCACCCCGAGTTTAAACTAATAGTTAAAAAAATGAAATTGTAGAATGAGTACACATTCCTTAAATATTACAATGGCCAAAAAATTTTTGAGAAAATTTATGTTGTGGGAACTAATAATTTAAGGTACAAAAAAAAGTTGTGTAAAAAAAAAGTTGATGCTAAAGCAGCTTTTAAATTTCGAAAATTTTCACATACATACGTTTATTATGTACGTCAAGTATTTTTATAACTATATCACAATTTTACATATTTAATAATTTAAATATAATAATAATAATAATAATAAATTTAAATTCATTTAATATTTAAGAATTGATTTGTATGATATATTAGAAATAAATTATTTTTTATAATACATAAATGCATACCATATTTATTGCACATTATTCTGGTTTTAAAAATTCAGCCAAATTGGCGGCATTTTGAAGCAATTTTGTCATCCATAAACACTGTTATAAGCTTTACATTATCCAGTCACGCTTCAAAAATTGGTTGGATGATAATTTCCTTTATTTTTTTATGGTTGTTCCTCTTTATCCGAAGATATTTTAGGACGACCTCTTTCCCTTGAAATTTCCGATTTTTTTTTTTAATACTTTAGAAGTTTTAGTGCAATTTGCATTCTGTACTCTTTCTAATATTTTTATTTTCTATTACATTTTCCAGCGAGAGTAGTCTTCCTAAAACTTTCTCGCATACCATTGTATAAATGTGTCACATTAGAGAGCATCTTACGTCACAATGTCTTACAATAGTAACAAAATATTAATGTTTAGCTTAATCTTAGCATTTTTACTGAATCTGTTGTGTCATCTTTGGCGAGATTTTTGGCGATTAACCCCTGGGAGGCTGCTAATAATATATGAATATCGACTTTGAGTAATCGGGAGTGGTCTCTCCAAAATTTTCTCGTATACTCTTTTAGTAAACTTGCCAAACGTGCCAAAGAACGTCTTACATTGCATTTGTGTACAATAATTATGAAATATTAACTTTTCGAGAATCAAAGCTTTTATACAAAGCAACACTAACAAATCAACGCTTTTATACGGAAAAGGGTAAATCTTTGTTCGTTTCTTTGTTTTTATTAATAGTATTCTTATTCATGCTACATTTTTCCGCTAATTTCAGAGCTTCACTATCAGTTAAAAATCGAATTTAATTAAGATTTGATTCTATATCTGTGGCGACATCTGGTGAAGAATTTGAAAGAACACTGATGTTAAGCTTCCATAATAATTATTTAAAAATTTAGGAAAAAAAAAAGAAAATATTTAAAATAAAAAAAAAAACTGATCCCTTATATAAGAATGTTTTTAAAAATAAAAAGCTTTAATGAAATTTATTATAATCAATATTTTTAATGATTATATATTAAAATTACAATAACACAAATCAACGCTTTTATACCGAAAAAAGGGATATCTTTGTTGGTCACTAGTTATAATTAATAATATTTTATTTCTTATTCATCCTATTTTGTTGAATTTTGGACAAAAGACTGCTTTCTTGAAGAATTGTGACTAAAAATAAATCTGATCCCTTCGTTAAATAAGTAATCTTTATATTATTTATTTGTTTTTCCTTATCATTAATCCGATGAATTTTGAAATGTTTTGAAAGCAATGATTTTCCTTAACATATTGCATAATACGTAATCCGATGGATTTAATCCGGCCAGTCAACGAGACTTACTGTTTCTATTAAAATTGCACAATCGTGATTATCAGATCATTTTCACCGGTGAAATATCTTATGGAACTATTGAAGAAAATAATAACACTTCTAAATAATTACTGATTAAATATTGGTAAATTATAAGCACTTATTTTCTTATTTCCAGTTGTTTACTCTATAATTATAGATTATTGTGCTTGTGTTATTTTATTATCTTAGTGACCAGTTGTTTTATCTGATATCCACCTCTTATATCTTATCTTTATATATTATCTTTACTTTTGAATGCTCTGTATTATGGTTTTTCACTCATTATAAAAGTATTTGTTTAATGAAATATTCTAGAATATAATCCCAATATTTAAATTTCAATAACATTGAAAAACACTAAAATTTTTTTAAATAATAATAAATTGCATTTAAAAATTATAAATTAATATTAAATTTAAAATTATAAATTTATTATCAATTAAAAATAATAAATAATAATAGATTAAAAATTATAAATTAGTTATTAATTAAAAATAATGAATAATAATAGATTTAAAATTATAAATTAAGTATTAATTAAAAATAATAATTAATAATAGATTAAAAATTATAAATTAATTATTAATTAAAAATAATAAATAATAATACATTAAAAATTATAAATAAACTATTAATTAAAAATACTAAATAATAATAGATTAAAAATTATAAATTAATTATTAATTATAAATAATAAATAATAAAGTTAAAATTATAAATTAATTATTAATTAAAATTAATAATTAATAATAAACTTTATTAAAAATTAATAATACATTTCATTAAAAATGAAAAATTAATAATTAATTTTGATTTTTTTGATACCAAAATTTATGAAAGTAAAAAATTAAGTTTTAAGAATCATGAATCAAGAAAATAAAATTATGGGTCCAATCTTCTGACTTGCTTTAAAACCAGACATAAGCCGAAATTGATTATTTAGTAAAACGGCACATGAGCTAAAGTAACCGACTATAACAATTGCTTGCCCTATCTGAACAACTATGTATTGTTGTATGATTTTTGTACATGCGTGGTTTTGTTGGATTGACAAATTAGTTTATTATTAACTCACCTTTTGGAATTTTAATCATGAATTTGTCGATGGAGTCGAGCTGTTTGCTGAAAAACTTTCAGCAAACAGCTCGCAAAACACCAATGTGGGTTAATTTCCCCGAAAAGTCCTCTAGAAACATTATCAACTTATTTAAACGTCCAGTATAACGATTCACTTCACCATGATGAGAAGAAGAATGGATATCACAGTACAAAATAAGGCATTTGTCCTATAATAGCACTAATATGAATACCTAAAAGAAATGAAAGTTTGAACTTGATCAAGTTATAATGGAAGTTGATGAGTTAATTAAATACTAATGATTGCACTTATTCTACAAATATTTATGTTGTGATATTATTATTTATATAATTATTCAAATTACCGGATTATTATTAAATTACCGGAATGCATAGATTATAAAATAGATACTCAAAAATTATATACAAGAAATAAAATAAGGCATTTAACTCAAAATTGTAGAGAAAAGTCAAAATTTAATTTATCTACAGTATCTTTTGATTAAACGAAAAAAAATGTTGTAGAATAAGATGAATGTACAAGTCCTCATTTTTCATTTCCGATTTTTTTGGATTAAACATTTAAAATAACTTAATGCTTTCAAAGTTTAATCAAGCTTGACGCATTAATTAATAATTTTGTATTAATAAAAACAGTGCATTTCTCAAAAAAAAAATTAAGCTACTGTCTTCCCTTGTTAAGCTTCAAGTCCACACATTTATCCATTTACCGATTACATATAATGATTTTTTTTTTAAAAAAGACCTTGTTTCCTTAAAATATTTCAAAACCTATTAATCATCAGCGGTAAGAAGAAAAAAATTCCAAGTTATTAATTTAACTTACAGCAATAGAATTAATTATGTAAAAAATGCACAACGTCTCAGGATTAAAAGTTCCATTAGCGAATTATTTTTAAATTCGTGAATGATTAATTAGTCAATTTATATCATCACAGTTTTGAAACGGAAATTATAAAAATTATGTTCTTAAAATGACAATTAACATAAAATTGTGTTATTTGAGAAACATAATGCAAACGTAATTATTCATTAATTGAAAATAAAGCAATGAAAAATATTGAATTTTCTAGAATGTTACATTTTATTTTCTTAAATACCAGTAATGGAATATATTTTCCAAGACTGGTTATTTCATTTGGAATAGAAGCTTATGCGATATTTTATGTTTAAATAGAGACAAACTCATATGGTTCGTTTGTTTAACAACGTGAAAATAATAATAATTAAAAAAAACAATCGATTGTTAACGAATGTTTTGAAAGTAATGTTATCTACTAAGAGTTTTGCAAAATAAATTTTGTTTTTATAGTCTGGAAAATCGTTTGCACATAGCGTTTTTCAATTTTTATTCCATCTAGAACAATGTCTTCTCTTTTAAAGCTTGTATAAGAACATTATTTTCGATAATACGTGCAACTTAGTTCAATTTTTTTTCTAAAGAGTTAATGAAAATTTTTTTATTGCAAATAAGTAAATAAGCAAAACAATTCTATCACCATTCACTTTTTGATGTTTTTCACAAGATTTCTTTGAGTATATTTATGCACCACAAAAGCTGACATTGAAGGAATTGATTAACCTTTATTTGTAACTTTATTCGAACAATTTTTTAAAAAGATTTAATACCCATAGAATTAAAAACTGGTTGGAGAGGTGGAAGTGATTTTTCTTTCTTTCTCCCTCTTTCTTTGCTGCTTTCTTTATGAAACATCATTCCTTTTTTTTTCCCCCTCAGAGAATACATTTTGTTGAGAAATCGAGGTTACAAGTTAAAAAAATATATAGGTCATTGGTTTGAGGTTCAGAAAGGTTCTTAAAAAAAACGGGCAGTAAACTTGCTTCCTTATTTAATATATGTATTAATTTTTTCAAAAAGTGTAAGCGTTTCATTTAAGGATTTTTTTTTTATTCATTTCCGAAATTTAAGCTGGAAAATTTCAAATAAATGCTGTGTGAGTAATAACTTTAAAAGGATAAATAAAATTTCAGTAAAAATCCATATATCTTTTATTAATATGTGAAAGAATAAAAAGGAATAAAAATTTTTTATTAAGTTACATTACAATAAATATTAGTTCTATATTCTGGATTAAAATATTTGGTTGATTCTTTTTTATATTGAAGTTATTTTCTTTTTATTATTGTTCAGTATTTATTTAAAAATACTGGTTAGAAAACTTTTTAAACTAATAAATATTTTTAAATAAAAATAGTAATTTCAAATTACAATTTTAAAAAGTTCACGTTAGAAATTTTTTTTCTCAAAGAATTAAAGGAAAAAGTTGTTTTGACTGGCTTATTTGAAAAATTATGCCTGGAGGTTTATAAAAGCTTATGAGCTTTCCTAAAATTTAATAAATTTTTAAAGACTTGAATACAGTATTAAGACTTTTTAAGTATAAATTTTAGAGATTAATCAAAAGCAAGCCATTTTCCCTTGATGCCATTTTTTCATGAAAATTTAGAATTGTACAACCGAAGATTTGAAATTCAACCAAGGACTTAACTACTCAGTTTTTAAATGAGTCATATTCAATACTGATATATCCGGAAAGTAATTAATATTTGAAGGAAAACAAAAATAAATAATACATTATTATCGTCTGCGATTCTTTTTTTAAAAGGGAAAAATATTAAATTTTCGAGCAAAGGAAATGAATTATTCTTATAAAAAGAAATGCTTGCAAAGTATTTTAAACTTGGCATGGATTTCTTGTTTAAACTATAACCATTAATTATTAATTCCTCAGTTTCAGAAAAATGTCGCGCGATTCTTTCGTTCTTAAGAAAACATCAACCAAGTTTATTTTAATTAATAAAAGATTAACGCCTTTCTGACAGACGATAAAAATGTCAAAGAAAGGACTTCCTGTCCCATTTCTAAAGAATCCTGGATTGAGGGAGGGTATTCCCTTCATGATTGTCTTGGTAAGTGACCACCGCTGGGGGGCTGGGTTATCTGACAGTTTTACTGTGATGAAGACGCTAATAAAGCAGTGAACCCATTCCGTAGACGTTTCAGATTTCAAAATACTTGGAAGCCATAGGGGTAGCACATGTTTGCGAAAGTTGACAGTCACTCCTGGTTATTTATTTAGTTTTTCACTTTAACCATGTTGTTTCTCACCATTTATCGGTTTCACACACCCAACGATTTATAGCCAGAATATTCATTTGTCGAAAAGAGGTATTTCAAATGTGTGTTTATTTATGGCTGTTGACTTGTAGCATATGTTCACTTTCAAAAAAGAAATGGTAATTCGTTAAAAATCGAGCCAATTAAAAATGTTGTTCCATAAACTATTTTCCTTCCCCCCCTTTTAATTAATAAATAGTACGAAATTTAACTCGTCAATAAATTAAAAAGATTTTTTTTATAATGTCAGAACATGATATTTTTTTGGGGAATGAGGTTTACTGGCGTCAACAAAAATCTGCAGGCGAAAAATATAAATTTTATTATCCGCGCGAGCATCTCAAAGAATCAGCATTTTAATAACGCGTTACCATTGCATTTACAAAAGCTCTGATTTTTTTAAATAAATGAATTACCACAGCAAATAAAAACTAGAAAATGTCATTTTGAGCACGTGATTATATGAAATAAAATAAATAGGAAATATGATATTTTTTAAACAATAAATGTTGGATAAAGTTTTTTATTATTAAAATTTAAAAAAAAATTGGTTTGCCTACATGGAATTTTTTCCAACTGGGAAGCTAGTGGTTAAAATGTCTGCCAAGTCTTCCCTTCTAGGAAATACATGATTTATTATCATTACTCTAACTTACAACTGCTGCTTTTTTCAGGACCATAAACATTCTTTTCGGAATGATATTAATTAGCAAAAATTACTAAGGAACTTTTTTTATTACTATTACTTCTCTTTATAAAATATAATTTTATGTTCTTCGTTCTTTTCCACCTTTAAGCAATATAATTTGATCATAAAAAAATTCTGTATTGAGAAAAAGAATTTATGTCAAACTTTATTAATACAGTTTTTTTTGTCATTAATCATTGAAGATCAACAAATCTTTCTTAAGAAAAACTCTCTGTCGAGTTTAATTGTCCGAATTAATAAAACATTTTAAAGTTATTTTTATCAATCCAAAATATTTAACAATTACAGAATTAACTTTTGACAAAACAATCCCAATTATTGAACCGGAAATCAGTCCACATTAAAATGGGAACAGCTTTTGTTTTTCGGTATTAACTCACTACAATAAAATAATAATTAAAAAAATATATAAGTTTATAACATTTGTTATCGGCATTCAACTGTATTACAATGAAATTACTATTAAAAACAATTACGCGGTAAAATTTAAAAAAAAATTATATCTCAATATTTGAATAACTTTTTAGCTGGCTGACTCAATTATAAAACATATTCATAAAAATTATAATAATTAAAAAAATCTAAACATCCATTATTTAAAACTTTTTCATAATTCATTGGGGGAAAATATCATTAATATTAATCTGACAATCACAATGACGCATAAAAAAAACATTGTAGCACCAAATGACGCGATGTTTTTTAATAGCATCACTAATATATCCACTGATGCCAATTTAGCTTTAGAAAATATGCCTATATACAATTTTACCTCATCAATTACAACATATTACCCTGAAGAAAACACTCCGCACAATGCCAACCGTTGCCATAGTTACGAGCACTTACTCAACCTTTAGTCGGTAAGCGGGGGAAAAAAACTTCATGTCATTTTTTATTTCTTTATTTATTATTATTTTATTTTTAAAACAGGATGAGTCCAGAGGGTTTTTCTAAAATAGGATAGATCATTCCATTCTCTTTTTTTTATACATCTCTCTCTCCCCACCTCCTGTTGTGAAAGGGGGGAGGGGAGCGGCAAGGTTCTTTGTGCGACGAACAAGAACTGTTATTGAAATTCCGAGAACGCGAAAATGTTCTGCTTCTCCCCTCCCCTTCTGCTGAGTTAAATGGGGAAACTCGACTTATTTGCGTAATTTTGTTGGCAATGACTTTAAAACTGCTGTAATTCGATTTGTTATGGAACATTTTTCTTTATGTGAGAGTTCAATGTTTTAAAAGTGATTTGTAGCAAAATTGTGCAATGATACATACAAAGTAGTTTCATCATCGATTTTTTTAGGTTCTTGTATACGAAGTAATTAGAAAATATTGTAATCGTCGAAAAATTCGAATACGAGTGTTGGGCTAGATGATGATCGAACTGAAACATCGCGATATATCGTCCGACAAATATCGATATTTTTCGATATATCGTGATTTTATTATTCATTGGTAAAAGTTATAAATAGTATCTTAACTTATTGACTGATCAGAATAATTCTTTAAAAAAATCGATTTATGTACAAAAAAAGTGCTTTCTTTTGAATAACAAGTAATATGAAAAATAAAAAAAAATTAAATCTATTCTTAATTCGCTCAACAAAGAAATTTTTTTTTATTTTAGTCACTTTTTATTAAATAATCACATTTAATATAAATGATTTATCAAAAAGTTATTGATTTTCGCAAGAATTGAACTCGCATTCTTCTCCTTCACGTGAAAAATATTGAAATCCTCGCATTTTACCGATTGAGTTACTGCCTGCTGATTTCAATTCCCATTGTGAAACTGCTAAAACTCTATTTAAAGAATTAAAAATTAATTAAACTTAATGAATCAATACTTGAAAAAAATTGTATTAACATTCAAGTGTACTCCATTACAAGTTTTAAAAAATGTATTCGAATTTGAGTTACGATTGAAAATTTCAGCAACACACACACACCCACACCCCCCCACACCCCACCCACACCCCCACACACAGGGGGAGTGTGATCTAATAATAGGGTTGAAGAACAGCTAGAAAATAATAGTGTTAAATTCCTTTTAATAAAGTTCGAGCTGCAAATAAAATTGTGTATTCAATCTGAATCAATCCTTTTTGCATTTATTTCCAAAGATGAATATTTAGCGATTAAACAAAGGACAGTCAACAATCTTCTAATAACCGCATTTATTTTTCCAAAATGGTATTATTAAGTAATAGAAAACTTTTGATTCCAAAATGACATGCTTAAAACACGTATTTTTATATATTAGTACATGACAGTATTTAAAGAAATATTAAGGGTTGACTGTCTGTCAGTGTGTACTTTCACATGCATGTGAAAGCAATTACTTAAATCAATATACGTGACCTTGTAACTATTATTGTAGGTCCCTGTTAAATTTTAATTTCCATCGGTTGGAAAAAAGGCGTCCAAAATATATATCGGAGAAATAGATTAAGAAGGAAAGCTCGATTCTCGATAATAATTCGATTTTGTGTTACCATTTTTGTCAAAATGGTGGCCGTGAATATTTGTTTAAAATATTCACCGCCTTACCTGCAATCCACAATTCTATGAGGCAGAAAAAGGGTTAATATTTATTGTATGATACGAGAGAAAGTTTTGGGGAGACCACTCCCTACTGGTTTAATACTGCTTTCAGAAGTAAATTTGGTTACTTTCTAAAAAATCATTTTCATGCTTTAATGCCATTAACTAATTAACACAGTTTTTTATTACAGAAAATTGGTATTATGTATAGAAAATTTTCTTGTTGAGCTCAAATTTTTTTGTATATTAGTTCCACCTTTTTTTTAAAAAACAAGAATATTTCCAGGGCTTACGATTATTCATTATTTTGATATTAATTTGATTACATCTTTTTCGGACTAAATAAAAGCAAATAAACACAATTTCTATTCCAAGATTAAACGTCAGACGATATAATTATGTAGTGGCCAAGTCCTGAAATTATGCAACAAATTTTATAATGAAATGTATGCTCTTAACTTTTGTTTATTTATTTTTATGGATCGCATATTAATTCATAGATCCTTTTAATACACAGAAAATTGTCCTTTTTTCACTTTAATTAAATACAATGGGATAGATTAATTATCGTGTGATAAACACCCAAGCGCCAGTTCATTTAATTTAAAAATCGATTTCTCATCTTTCAATTCAGAAGAAATATAACGTCAGAGCACAACGTGTGACCAAGTGCAGTCAAAACGGTTAGCGGTTACGTTATTACATTAGTCCTGTGATTGTGACGTCACACGAAATGATTAATTTAATTTTCAGATCGTTTCATGTTTCTTACGAGCAACTAAATATATAGCTACATTGGCGCTTTTGGACAGGAAAAAATTATTATTACTATTTATTCATATTTTATTTTTAATAATTATTATTATAAATTATTTTTTTAAATTTATGAACATTTTATATTTATAAAGCTACGAAATAATTCATATCTATATGAAGAAAATCAATGTCATAAAAATTATTTGGAAGAACAGGAAGGGAAAAAATCCTTCCCAAACAAAAGATTATTCCTTTATTTTCATTTACCCATTCTTAATTTAAAAACCAGTTTAAGAAACCATTTAACCATTTAAAAGAGAAGCCGTCTTCGTGTAAAAAGAACATAGAACGAACACTCATAAAATTATGAATAAACACATCGTGTTCTAACCTGCTGAATGCTTCATGTCTTCCATAATTGGAAAATCGTGACGTAAAAACACAAACCTAATTTAAACATCTGCTGCCACCATTTTTTTATGCCTAATGAATACAAACTAACTAACGGATTTTTGTTTAAATAATTCTAACCTTATTTAGTAGATAGTACATGATATATTTTAGAATGAATATGCTAATTCCCTTTTTAATTTATTTATTCTTTTTATTTATTTTTTTTACGTCTGATAATAATATTTCAATATATGTCGCACATTAAGCAGTCTTACATTGTTTTTATTGCTTGTTGCAGCTTGTACTCGAAACAAAAAGCAAGGTTTTTTTGTACAGCTTAAATGAATCATTCCAACGGAAAATTGCTACTAGCCATTTAGAGTTATACAAATCTACACAATCCATTATTTGTGGTAAAATACCGTGAAATAAATCATTGTTCATATTGAATTTCTAAGAAACAAATGCTTATAATAACAGCTAATGAATGTATCACGTTGATGAATTGTTGAAAGCAATTAATTCTTTTTTTAGTATTTTTTTTATCTATTAAACACTTGATATATATTCATAATAACGTGATATTTCGTTTATTTCTTAGAAATAATTTGTTAGCTTTTCCGGTATTTAATTTTTTACTTTTCCCTCTTTTTTGCATTTTTCTTATCAATATGTGAGTGAAATAGGTGAATGTATTTACAATTCTGTAGATGAAAAATGCTCTTTCACTTTCCTTATGTATTTAAGATTTGATAGGAATAGATTACAGAAGTAGATTTGTTGAAGATGAGTACAGCGCCATCTACCAATGCAACTCTGAACTTCAAAAACAAAAGAATTTCAATAGTGCCAAGTCTTGATTTTTTATACATGCCATTACTAATTAAATAACCATTTTAATTTAAATAGTTATATTATTTCTGTTAATATTACTTGATAACGAAGATGTATTATTTTATTGTATCGATTTTATTTCGTCATAAAATATATTAACTGCAATTGCAAAATATTAAAATACAAGAGGCACACTTTAGATTGCCTCTACATTTTTGCCCTAGATTACAAAATTTATTACAATAAATTATAAATAAAAAATCGAAAATGACTTTGTATAAAATGCCCATTTAATTCTGATTGTTAATATACTTATTTCATAATTCCAACTTAACTTTCACAAAAAAAACTAACTTAAAATCAATAAATGATCACAGCGCTATTTTGTAATTCATTTATATATTTAAAAAAATCAACAAAAGAATAGATACAAAAATTTTTTATTTTTGTTTCCAAAATTTTTATTTAAAAAAAGTTCAATCACTATTTTTAAAAGAGTAATTTAACTGAAAGAAAAAAAAAACGGATTTTTCCCCCTTTTATCTCAATAGAGTTACATCATAAGTACACAGTTATACAAAATGGATACCATTTTGCTGTAAAGTCGAATGTTTTTTCGTCATATTAGATGCGTCATGGATTTCAAATTTAAAGTAGAAAACTATAATTGATATGTGCTGAGCGAGTATGAATAGAATAATATAATTTTCGTAATACAAATTTATTTTAAAATCGAGAAACGAAAAAAAGTAATTATCTTTTTTTTTATAACAAAACATATGTTCATAGTGTTTTTTTACGTAGAGAAATTACTGGATAACAAAAACAAAGAAATTTATCTAAGTATATTTCCTCATAAATTTCTAAAAATGCAATTTTAACCGTATCATTTGTACATTCTTTACATTTTCCATATTTAAAAAAATGAAATTGTACTTATTCTCTTAGTTACTTTATACTGCAGTTAAATATTTTTACATGTATGCAATATGATTTCATTAACTACACAGCATAAAATATAAGGAAACTAAAATGTAAATATAAGTGGTTGCTCTGAAATTTTTATTCCATAAAAGCTAGAACTTTGTTACAAATTAAATTCAGATTTCGAAATGGCCTCCCACCATATTTTAGTGGCCTGAGCTAAACTTATAAACAAACTATCCACATTCTGAACTCATGAATTTTAACTACCTCTCTAGGAACATAACCATCTTTTTAAAAAAATCCCCATTGCATAATTAGTAACAAAACTAAAGAAAATTTCACCGCCGTGCCTGAGAAAGTTTGTGAAAAGACATTTAAAAGCTTTTTCGCAACAAATACTTTCAGACATTTTAAATCTATCCAAGAAAAGAAAGTGTGCGTGGCGTTAAGAACTTGGAAGTCGGAAGACATAATCCTATTTCTTTTCAAAAATGCCATCGGCAAAAATATTTTCTGAACACCTCTTTCTTTCATACATTCGAGTTAAGAACGCAGGAATAAAAATAATAAAAAGAAAGGGAAAGAAATTCGAAAAGATAAAACCGATATGATTAAATTTTTTTTCTCCATCCGAAAGAAGTGTTTTGCAGGTTCGTCTTCATTCAGAACAATTTTTGTTCTTTTATTTCCCGCTCTTTTCTTTTAAGAACGTCGTATATTCAAATTTCTTTCCGCTCACTTTAAATATTTATTATTTATCTTCAGAGAGTCATTCGTTGTTGCCAGATACATACCTGGCAAATATCGTTTGTTCCGGCATTTATGCTGTTGCCAAAATGTCTTCCTTGCTTCGTGTTTGGAAGTAAACGAAGGAATATAATTTTATTTATCTTCTAGTTTAAAAAGATTGTAAATATTTTTCTGCTTCCGAATACAAATGAAAGCATTACTGAATTCAAAAGTTTGACTGTAATGTAAACGTATTCAATATTTTGCTTTGCATAAGCCTAGTAATTGGTAAAATGATGAAATATACAGAAGCCTTAGGATGTAATTCTTTTTCATTTTTTAATAAAAATGAAAAAGGAGCGCAAATATTAATTTTTCCAGTAAAAGGATACCAAGAAAAATGATAAAATAAACATTGGGCATTTGACATTTCTTTATTTTTGTAATGAAATTTTACTGAATTTAACCATTTTAATATGACTATATAAAAAATTTCTAAGTAATTTCTACCTTAGAAAGAATCTAAAATGTTACGTAACATTTACTAGTAAAAAGAAACTAACAGCAATTTAGCTGGATTTAATAAAAGAAAGATAATTCATTGAAAATCTATTTAAAAAAACCCTTTTCCTTACGCAAATAATCTTTATTATTATTAATAATAATAATAAAAAATTGCTGCAAATCACCATATTGAAATTTAATTTTATAAAAGTAGAATAAAGAATAAAACTATGCCGAAATGCGTTATATATATATATATATATATATATAATTTTATAATATATATATATATATATATATTGCAATGCTCTATAAATTCATCTATTAAATTATAATATTTTTTTCTCTTAAAATAAGTAATCGTGAAAAGAAATTAAATTACGCTGGGAAAAAGCTTTCTTTATCAACAACGTTAACAAAACAAATAAAATATTCTAAGAAAATATAAATACCAAAAATAAGGAAATCCACAATTTTACAGCAGCAATATTGAGAAAATATTTTATAAAAGGGGAATAATCATAAGATAAATTAATCATGCGAGTGAAATTAAATTATTCCGTATTTAAAGAAATAAAACTTCCAATCATTCCATCGTAATTTATAAATATTATTTCCCTCTCATCTTTCATTTGTAATTAAATTTATTAAGTATTTTCTGCCTTAATTATTTAAAACATTTATCTTTGTACATAAATAATAATAAATTTTTGTGTGAAAATTTTCGATTCTGAAACTTATTTTTAATCAGAATTTTCTTTAGAAACGAATTTTATAAGTAGTTTAAAAATGGATTTCAGATTTTATTATTTGTTTAACACAGTCATGTGATTAAAAGAATTAAAATTTATAAATATTTTCTGGTTAACAGAATGAATAAAATTTTCTTTAAAAAATATCATCTAAAGCATGAAAATAAATTATCGTTTATTCGTAGTATCGATTCTTATAAATAAATTGTAATCGTTTGCAATATTGAGCTTTCATAACATAATTCGTTATTATTCTTCGTTGCCGCCTTTATCGATTCAGGAATAGCGGAACCATTAATACTGAATGAATTTCCAAGAACGGATAGCATTTCACTTCCGGTCAATGGAATTAGCTTTAATCATTGGAACAACAAACAGGATGCGGCGAAAAAACTGGGAGATAAAATGTATTAAAGGAAATATTTGCAGAGATACTTCGTTATAAATCATTGACAAAATGCTAATATAAGCGTGAGGATATTGTAAAGAATTCGTAATTAATTTAGAATATGAAATGATTTTTGTATTATCAAATTGTATTGATATTTTCCTTTACGATTTTTCTTGGTTAGTTATCAAATATTACTTAAAAAAAATAATAATTAAGTAAGTTCGAAAGTAAAATTCTAAAACTTTTTTTTAAAATTATTTTTTAATAGTTTGGCAGTTGATTTGTAATTAAAAATTTCGCCGAAAAACAAAAAGATGAGGAATTTTATTTTCTCATATGGATTTAGAACATTGATTTTCTATAATTTAATAGTTTTTGTATTATCAAATTTTATTTTTATTTTTTCTTTCTTAATCATCAAACATTACTTCTAAAAAAACATTAAGTAAATTAAAAAATAAAATTCTAAAATTTGTTGTTTTAAATTTTTTAAAGCAGTTTATCTATTAATATATGCTTAAATATGCTGACGAAAAATTAAATGCCAATTAATTTTATTTCTTATATAAAATTTAAACATTGATTTTTATAATTTATTCAGAACGTAAAACAGAACGTTTTAACAGAACATAATTTATTCAGAACGTCAAGTATCACAAATTGAAAGAACACGAATAAACTTTTTTTTTCTCTTTTCAAAATAATACATTAAAAAAATTATATCGTCTAACGTGAATTTTAATTTCCATTAACATCTGCGTTATAATTACGTTTAATAGCTAAAAGGAATATTTAGAAGTGAAGAATATTTAGCGGGTGAAAGGCGAAAAATTATTCGTAATCTAGAACTCTCTTTCAGCGTGTTTTTGAAATACGTGACAGCTGAAAAATTGACTTTATCAGTCGAGACAGCGCAAACGATATGTTTTTATTTCATTATCTCGTCTTTACTCCTTAAAAGATAAAACCCAGCTAAAAACGCGTAGTAGGATCATTTCTTATCATTGATGTGAATCATTTCATGGAATTTTCCGGCACAAAATGGCAACGATTTCGAGTTCAATGTATCAGTTGGGCGGATATGATGAAAGCCAGGTAAGAAGGCTTTCAAGGTCAAGTCGCTCACCCCAAGGCACGAATATTCAAATAAGCACCTTTTCATTCGCATAACTGTCTTACGTGATCGGGATTTTTTTTTTCTTCTTTTCTTTCTTCTTTGAAAGGAATGGTTGAAAATAACTTGTTTTTGTTTTCTTTTTTTGCTGCTAATCTGTAAAAGGAATCAGTCTCAATGGGAAATGATTTGAATTGTAAAAGACAATGATTTTTTTTTATTCTTTGTTTTCTGAATTAAAGGATACTTGTTTCATAAATCCAGTTTTTTTCCCCGTCTTTTTTTTTATTTGGTGCCGACTAATATGCTAATGTTCAAAGATTAATGATGTTTCCATCGTTCTGCAAACAAAATGCGAGTTATTAAGAAGCAGTCTTTGAGTTGAAAGGTTACGGCTGTAATGATGTAAGTCACTATTATTATTATTAATAATAATAATAATGCGTCCTATACAAAAAAAAAAACCCATAAATAATATTATGGAAAGATTTGAAAATTTTGCATTTGCAGATTTAAAATTATTTTTAAATAATAGTCCATGCGAAATTAAACAAAAGATGTCTCAAGGGTAAAAAGTTGAAAATTTTCCTTGTAAGAGGGGGGGGGGGAGCTTGCAGTACAACAATGATCTTCCTTTGGACTGTCGTAAAGCTATGAAAAATGTGAAGAAAAAACAATTTTTAAGCAACAGTAAATTTTGAAATAATCAGAAATGGACGAAAATGTGAAAAACCTCTTTTTAAAATTTCATTACCAAAATATATGTGTACATTCAACAGAAAAATTAATTATGTATAATGTTCAGTTGAATGTAATGACATTATAAAATGTATTTTTTCAATAAAAAGAATATTTGGAGTGTTTAAAAGGAAAAAAGTACATTTTAGTGACTTTTCTTAAAATGATATTCTAATTATATTAAAATATCTTATAAATTTTCAACGGGTCTTATTTTTGAGGAAATTAAATTAAATTAATAATAAATTAATTTAACGTTAAAAGAAAACTGAGTATGCATGTTATATTTCATCTTTTTTCAGATATTTGAAAGTCAATTTTAATTTTTTTTTAAATTCTCCTGAAAATTCACTATATGTGCACTGAATAAAAATATTCCGACAAAGCTGATATTTAATAAGAATTTCAAAACTATACCCTATTTTGTTCTAAATAAATTTATATAAAATAATAAGGAAAAAATAACAGAAAAAAATTTAAAAATTAAATCGTTTGGAATATTTTGTAAAATATATATCTTTTAAATTATATATCTTAAAAATTATATATCTGTTTATTTTCATTTATATTTTAATAATTTTAAAAATAATAAAATTATATAAATAAAAAATAATACATTCTATTTTTAAAGAACTTTTTAAAAGGATTTTTCGAATTTTTGTTTAAATACATATGCATGTAAAAGTTTATTACATTTTTTTTCTGAATAATTATCATTTGGCGAAATAACAATATTAAAATTTCATAAACTTTCATATCAAATTTCATTTATTGCTAAAACTTGTTTATTATTATCCGAGCACTGATAAAGCTGACAATTGAAATATAAAGTATCGCTAACTTTTATCTTCATATTGGATTTGGGATAGGAGAACTGGTTTAGTTTGAATATTTTTATTTCAAATTTTTCACTGTCAATTTGAATTTCCTACATATGTAGGTGGCAGGATGTTACACAATATTGTACAATATTGTGAGATATAATATGATATTAATCAATAGTCCACTATATTATACAATCAATATTGTATAATATTCGCAATATAATATTCAATAATATTCGCTATATAATATTCAATAAAATTCGCTATATAATATTCAATAATATTCGCATTATTATACAATATTCTGAATATTGATTAATGTCACACAATATTGTACAGTATTTGTGTGCTACTACGAATACATAAGATTAAAGTTTTATCAATAATTCGAATTTATATTAATAAATTAAAAATCAATTTATTTCTGAATTGTTGTATTTTTTAGTAAAATTTATCCATGCTTGGTATGTTATATATCATAAGTACATAATTTTTAAAACTCTTCACTCACGGATTTTATTACTGCATAATGTATTCAATCAAAAAAATAAATTTTAAAAAATTGCAATTTCTTTTTAATGACATTTATCATCTTATTAGAGAATTTTATTATTTAATTTAAAGTACGATCTTTGCATTCAAAATTTTGATCTTTTTTTAAAATTGAAATTATCTATTATTGAATAAAATACATATTTTTAAATTTTCTAATTTAAGTTATAAATTTCAATAAAAAGTGATTGGAAATTTTCTAATTTAACTATCGTGAATTTAAAAACAAGTTATTATTTATAATTTCTCATAAATGCTTAGAAAAAAAAACAAAATCTTTACTGCCATTTTCATTTTAAAAATTAAAGTTTTAAAATCATTTTTAAAAATTTCTTTTTCTTATTTCGAACTTTTATTCTTTTTGTATGAACGAATTTCAGTATATCAGAAGTTAAATCTAAAGAGTGTCTATGTGGAGGGGGGGTTCAGTGCTGTGTTCTATTTTTTTAAACAAGTTGTTCAATAATTTCAGATAAATCTTATATTAGTATATAAATCTGAAACTCATTTTGTTTCTTCAACTTCTTACCCTTGAGACATCTTTTGAATTGTTTATCTGCAATTTTTCGAATCAGTTATCAGTTACAGTATTTTAGTTACAGTTACAGAGCGTTCTAAATAGGCTAAGTTTAAATTCTTTCATTTTGTATAAGATATTAAATTGAAATCAAATTGATATTCCCGGGGAACCAACTGGCCGCCAAAAACCAACTAGTTTTCAATAATACATTAGTTTCGTTAACGTTTGCAGACAGTCGAAACTCCTAAATGAATCATAATTCCAGCTTAAAATCTCCATGTTACAGTTTTCAGCTGCCATAAAATATTCCCCCGTTCATTTTAAATGCATTTCTACGTTTTGACACAGAAAGCCGTGCATCGAAAAGAATTAATTAAGGCCCGTCGTGCCACTGGGAACAGAATCACCATTAGAAGCACTTTTATTACTAAACAAGCGGTTAATGTTCGTCTTTTAAAAATAATTCTCCTGTGAAAAGCCCCACTTAGGCTTCGGAGCGTGCAACAACGGATCGATAATCCATCACTTGGACGGCGAGGCAGAGTGACTCTCCGGACGAGACATTACAAGTTCATTATTCAAATCATTGTCGATTCACGGCGAAAAGAGTCATAGTTCCTCGAGTGGAGTTTAATTCCATTGTCGCGAATTTATTTATCAAGTCATTTAAAGGTTGCTTATACTTGTTGGATGCCGAAAGAAGCGGCATTCATAAGAAGGCGAACGGAGTATAGAATTAAAATGGAATTGAAGCATGCTTATGGTCTCATTAGTTCAGAGATTTTCGTAGTCAACATTTGATA
>JAOUZG010029590.1:3873930-3917226 GCA_026289955.1 Argiope argentata | reverse complement strand
TTAGGGTGAGCAAAAAGGTTCAAAAATCAACGCAAGATTTGAATTTGCCACCATTCGTGTAGTAAAGTGTTGGCAATAATATTTACAATATTTTTTTTTAAAAAAAACCCGTTTGAACAGCTGATAGTTTAGGATTAGCAAAAGGGTTAAAAATTAACGGAAGATTTGAATTTGCCAATATTCGTATAGTAAAATGTCGGCAACAATATTAAAAAAAAACGTTTGAACAGCTGATAGTTTAGGGTTAGCAAAAGGGTTCAAAAATTAACGCAAGATTTGAATTTGCCACCATGCGTGTAGTAAAATGTTGGCAACAATATTAAAAAAAATTTGTTTGAACAGCTAATAGTTTATGGTTAGCAAAAAGGGAGTGTTACTAGATAGAACAGGGTAATATTTGAATTTGCCACCATTTGTGTAGTAAAATATTGGCGATCCTATTTAAAAAATAAATAATAAAAATAAAATTAAGTCAGTTCCTACTTATGTCAACAAAGAAACATTTTATTTTAGTTATTTTTTTATTAAATAATTGCAATTTATATAAATAATTGATACAAAAAATAATACCTGGACAAAACAAAATCTAATTCGTATCCGTTGAAAATAACCAGAACACAATCAGAAAACACTCAGTTAGCATTGAATTTTTAACGATTGGCGTTTCAACGCCAATTGAGGCAACGCAAGTGCATGAAATTTCTACGCCAGTTGGGGTAAAGTAATATAGATTAGAAAGTTTTAATTTTATTTATTCTGAATCATTTTATATCGAAAGTACTTTAAAATGAAACCGAAGGATCGATTAATTAACAATGTTTAATTTTAAATGCAACAAACATTACGAAAATAAATTGAATCGTTTAAATAATCGGCCCAAAACATTTTAAGCCTAACCTCATTAGTGTGAGGAAAAACCAAACTGATTTCATTATTTATTTGGCGGTGGGGAAATGAAGATTTTTAACGATAAATTAAGTTTTAAATTAATTAATGAAAAATGAATGAATTAATATTTGAAAAAAACTGTATTAACATCAAATGTCACCCACTACAAGTTGTGGAAAAAATTATTTAAACTTGAGTGGATGAATAAAAAGTATTTTATTAACGATTGAACATTTTAACAAGATATCTTGTTCTTGCAGGAATTGAATAACAAAAAAATGACCGCTGATAGCTGCAATTTAAAGCAAACCTCTTTAAATAAACATCTTAATATTAAGTGTTATTAAAACAGAATTTTAATATTCACAAAATTCAGATAACACTCAAATAACCCAACGGGCTACTTATCCGTATACAAATATATTTTTTAAAATATTTTTGTTTGTTTGTAGTGAAAATATTTTTGATTTTGTCCAAATTTTGAATTAAACCTGCAGCTTTGATATTCAATCATTCATATTCAACAAAATATAAATGATTATTACATATTTATTATTAAGAATATCTATTAATATTTATATTAACTATAACTTTTATAATAACATTTAATTTAAATTTTATTTCAATAAATAAGTACTCATTGTTAAATTTAATATTTTATAATTGATCCAATTTTCAAAATCCCATATAAGATTTTTAATCCTTGATGATACGATAATAATAATGATTAACAAACGAAAAAAAATTACCTGGATACTATGCTAAAATAGGCTGAAAATCTGTCGTTAAAAAATACAAATCAAAAAGAAAATGACATTTACACGTTTTATAAAGTATGACTTTGAAGCCAATGCTCTAAAATATATGACAATAAAATAAAAAGAAAACTCGACAAACTTATGATGCGATAAAATCTTTTTTAATTAACTCAAGTTGGAAAAAAAAACATTAAAGACGTATGTTATGAAAATTAAGAACAGTAGACATTAAAAAAGTGCTAACAGTATTAGATAAAAATTAAATTAAACGACAAAAAAAGTACAGCAATTTTTAGAGTGCAAATTGTTAGTGTTTACAGATTTAAGAGCTGCTCGAGCATACTATAAAATAAATAAATAAATAAACCGAAATGAATGTGTCAAAAGCCCTGAATATAAGCACTGATAATAGCAGGCGTAAAAATGGTTTAAAACTGAAATACGTTATATACGTTTATTTGAATTCGTTTAATAGTACAGAAAAAAAATGGCAAAAAATAGTTTACGGAAATATGATTAATATTACATAAAAAAACTAATTCCTAAAAAAATATAAGATGGCATAAAAATAATTTTTATGGGATGATATATTCTATTCTATATGGAGTAATATACTTTTAATTTTTATTTTGCATTTTTTTTCTATTTGGGGGGGTTAGAACATATTTAAGAGCGTATTAAATCCTCCAAATATAAACGAAAGTGTGTTGAAAATTGTGTTCGAATACGTCAAGGGGTATGAAAATGAATGGAATTCAACCAAACAGATTTCCAATTTTTGTATGTCATTGATAAATCTTTAACATAAAATTAACTTTTAAGTTTTATAATATTTTAGTCAATGCAGAAAATTTTCTTTTTTAAAATTTCTAAAATGAAAATCGAAGTCAGGTTGCATCTGCACTACAAATGTAGTGGCACATACTATCTAAGCATGTGACTATATTCTGCACTTTTTGATACTTTTCTGTTCCGAAAAATCGCCAAATAATATAAAATTCCGCCAAATTTCTTACAACGATTTAAAAGCGAAAAATCGCCAAATAATATAAAATCTCGCCAAATTTCTTACAACGATTTTAAAGCGGAAACCCGCCAAATAATTTAAAATTCCGCTAAATTTCTTAAAACGATTTTAAAGCGGAAAATCGCCAAATAGTGTAAAATTCCGCCAAATTTCTTACAACGATTTTAAAGCGGAAAATCGCCAAATAATATAAAATTCCGCCAAATTTCTTACAATGATTTTAAAACGAAAAATCGCCAAATAATGTAAAATTTCGCCAAATTTCTTTAGCGATTTTTCTTTTGTGTCCGAATTAACGGAAAAGTACGTACTTTTTTTATATTATTAATAAATTTTTAACATAAACTTATATTTTTCAGATTTATATTCTTTTAATCAATGCCAATTTTATTTATTTATTTAGATTTTTCGTAAAGTCAATCGAAGTTACATCTCAGTTTTATGGCAAGTGCAATAATAGCACATGTCATCTAAACATGAGACTAAAAGCTGCATTTTATACCAAAACATGTATGTGCTTGTCATACAGCATAACAATAACGTATGTAGTTACATAAAGTGGGACCTCTTTGATCGAAACAATGAATTATTATTGTTCATCCTTAGGATTTCATAACACTAAAGAAGATAATTGATGCAAGAAAAGTGTGAACCTTGACTTACGAATTTATTTAACCTCTTAATCACATGACGCATCCTATTTAGAACATTTATTTCCATCCCTTAATGAATGAAGAGGACGTCTGGGATGCTTAAGTGTGTCCAAGTGATTTTGATCCCCTGAATGATTAGTACTTTTTTTTATTGCAAATTTAAAAATTCTGTAATTTGATGAAAGAGTTTTGAGACGCTTCTCCAACAGAAGCAACATTGATTTATTAAAATTTATTTATTACATTTCATTTCAGATAAATATAACTTTATATCCATGATTTCTTCAAACTGCCTGATATTAATGATATGTTATTTCAGTTTTCTTACCTAAATTCTATTCATTGTGTACATGAAACTTTCTATTAAAGACAATCCCATAGCGATATTAAAAGCGTCAATATTCGGTTCATCAATCTTATAAATTTCGAGATATTGTATTGTTCTAGTGTTCCGTTTTACAATGGAAGGAGGGGAACAGTAGCTTCTTAGGGTGTCATATCTAGACTCTTAGACCCACCTGAAGGCACACCCATTTAAACCTCTAGGGCTGAATGATCGGACCCCCACACCATCAATTAGCGGGAACTGTGGTATAACCTAATGGCCATCACCAGCCACGGTACAATACTTTCCCGTAGGAAGTAAGTCCCGTCATAGATGGGAGGAGTCTAACCCCCACCAATTAGTTCACCCTTCTGGGTGGCGAGATCCAACCATCATGCCGGAAGTATCTCATCCTCAATTGCGAGGCCCCCCCCCGGGAGGGAAGTTTCTGAGGGTAGTCATAGAACGGACTTTCTAACCCGCCACGAAGGCACCGATTTAACATAGGAACTTAATGAATGGACAGCCAAAACATCAATTAGCGAGAACTGTAGTTGAGTCCTAATGGCCATCACTGACCACGGAACAAACCTCCCCGAAGGAAGTACGTCTCATCATCGATGGAAGGAGTCTAACCTCCACCTATTTGTGTAACCACCGGGTTGGAGATATTAAACCACCATACCGGAAGCCCCAATTACGAGGTGCCAACGGGGGTAGCTACTGAGGGTAAGGACCCCTGAGCCCCCGAGGGCAGAAATATGATTTCTGGCTCACACACGTCAATCACCCTTTTAACGGGGCAGACTTCATTCATTCATCCACAGATTGTAATTTTGATCTGGAAAATAGAACGATCACCTCTGACCCAGTATCCCCAGTGATATTACTCTCCACAGGGACTTTGTGACCACGATAGATTTAACGTATGGCAGTCAGGATACACACACGGAGACTTTTCGGCTGGTGGATTCGAACTAGCTGTCCAAAGGATGCAAATCCAATCTCCTACCAACCAGGCTATCCTGGCCCTAGTGATATTGTGACTACACTTTTTTATTTGTATTGTAAACTACAGATTTATAAAACCGACTCTTTCTGCTTTGACTTTCAAAAATGACAGAAAATCATACGATTAAGTATTTGACAAAATAGTGAAAATCTTTTGGGTTTCAGGTCAACACTGAAATACATGGTTGAAAATTACTGAATTTTTAAAAAAATATTGTTAAAACTTTGAAAGCAACTATTAAATTGATATTATTAAAAAACATTTTTGAAAATCTAGAAATATTGCAAAATTAATTTTTGTTTAACAATATTTTTGAAAGCTATCAAGAAAAACTACCGAAATTCAACTTTTAGTTAAAAAAAATTTTAAAAATCGCTCAAGGGTTATATTTTTATTTTTTAAATTATATGGTTAAGTTTGATAATTATAAGCTAAACAGTGTGTCCTAAACTACACCAGAATACACACACGCACTTTCATCAGTATTATTAATAATAAATGTACCATAAGAAAATTCAAACGAATCTTTTTAATCCTAGAATGAACTGTTTGCTTTCAGGACTTGGTGAATAATTTCCACACACACATTCACATATTTACTAACTAAAAATAATAATAATAAAGAAATAATCTAATAAAAAATGTAAGTAAAATATCTATTTTATGAAATAAAAAAAAACTTAGTTTAGATTGGATTTACTTTAATAGTATTAACGAATAAAAAGTAATTCTAATGCAAATAAGAAACAGTATTATATGAAATTAACAAAGCTTAAGAAATATAAAAAGAGATCTTAAAATTAAAAAAAAAATTTGATATGAGAATTATAAGCGTGGTATCAAAAAGAAAATACAAAGGAAAAAGAAAACGCAGGTATAACAAAAATAAAATAATAATAATAATAAAAAAAAAGATTAAAATGAAATTTTCTATGCATATTTCAATGTATCATGTCGGAACATCATTTCTTGAACGGCCAAGCACCACGTGCTCGTGCATGTTAAATTATATTTTCATTCATTTCAATCGCTTCATCGAATGGGTCACTTTAGCATTGCAAACGATCCAAAAAACTGTGTCTCGCATTGATTGTTAAAAAAAATATCACATTTCCCTAATTATTTCATTTCGAATAATCACGTTCTCAAAATGACATTTTTCTCGGTTTTATTTGCTGTAGTCATTAACTTATTTTTTTTAAATCAGAGCTTTTATAAATGCAATGGCAACGCGTTATTAAAATCTGATTTATTGAGATGCTCGTGAAGATAATAAAATTTCAATTTTTCGCCAACGGTTTTTTGTTGTCGCCAAAAATCTCATCCCAAAAATAACATCATGTTCTTACATGATAATAAATTAACCATTCGTATAAGCAATAGATTTGTGCAAGTTTGGATCACTTTAGATTTCTCACGCATCTACGAATCGATTCCATTAAATAAAAAACTGAATTAAAGCCTTTGTTAATTAAAAAGGTAATATAGTCGGACCCCAATTTAACAAGAACTATTTATCCAATTTGTCAATTTAACGAATTTTAAATCTTCCCCTATTAAATTAAAAAAAAATCCCAATTTAACGAAAACTATTCACCGATTTCCGCAATGTAACGATTTTTTTCTTCGCCATTAAAATGAAAATAAAATCTCGATTTAACGAATAATCATTGAATCAACAGAAGAATTTTTTTTTTATCAGCTTGAATTGGAAAAAAAAAATGGACTCCATCTATCTTGCCCGTGACGGAGAAAAATAAGTAAATCTTTACAAATGAATACGTCATGAGAGTTTCAAAATGGATATGATATGAATTTTCCATCTTAACGCTCTACTTTAAGAAGTGAGATGTATTTATTGGTCGATCGGTTCTGAGGAACATTTGATTTTTTTGAAATTGTGAAGCATGTCAGAGTGTCGAAAACGAAAACGTTTTTCAAGGAGAGATGAGCTGAACATTTTACTCGAATTTGACAAGAACGGTGAACCACAAAACACTTAAGATAGCGTCTTGAAACCTCCACGTTGGTATTTGCATCATCTCTCCATGAAAGAAAAAAATAATTTTTTTACTATTCAGAACTCAAAGAAATTGTCAAATATCATTCCATACGTTTAAATTTCAAGATAAAAAGAGTGTAATTATTCGCTGTATTTTCAGGTGGTAAATTAAAAAGTGTAAGTTTCTAACTTTGGATATTTTTACTTAATTACTCATTAGGAATATTCTGTACAGTAAATAAATAAATGTTTTGTTTTGGATACTGATATTATGAATAATTCCCGATTTATGATTAAAATTTTTGGTACGAATGAATTTGCTAAATTGAGATTTATCTGTTCTAAAAACTTTTTTTTTTGTAAAAAATAATTTTAATTATTTGTTCTCAGTTATTTCCAACGACAACAGAATTGTTTTTTGTATTAACATTTTCAATTACAGTATTCCTAGCGGGTTCAGATTCGAAATAGCCAGGATTACTCTGTGTCTTATCTTTCTAAATCGAAAGTTGAAAGTTTTTTTTATAGGTTTTTGAAACAAAACTGAAGACATTTCAAGGGAATTAAAAAAGAAAATACATTCATTCGTATCTTCTAGAAACATATAAAAAATTCTAATTTTTCAAAATTTTATTTTTTATGCCCAATTTTATTAAAATAGCATTATTTTTAGATCCTGTTACTCAATAACTAGAGAGAATTATTACATTCCTAAAAACTGGCATAGCTAAAGTTTTGTTCAACATTGTGTAACTATATTTCAATAGCGCTACAATGAAAAGGAGAACTAAGCTAAATTAATTTAGTTTTAAACCAAACAAGTAATATAAAAAAATTGAAATAAATTCCTACTTAGGTCAAATAAGATTTTTTTTTACTTTAGTCACTTTTTATTAAATCATTACTATTAATATAAAAAATTAATAAAAAAACATACCTGGCCAAGAAAAATCAAGTTCGTATCCGTTGAAAATAAATTAGAACACACTCAATGGACGTCGGACTTTCAACGCCAAATGAGACAACGCAAATGCGCGAATTTTCTTCAGTCAGTTGGGATAATGCAATACCGATTAGAAATCGTTAATTTTCGTTATTCTGTACTATTTTAATTCGAAAGTACTTCAAAAGGAATCCGACGAATCTATTAATTAGCAATGTTTTATTTTAAATGCATCAAACATGAAGAAAATAAATAGAATCATTTGAAATCGTCGAAAACATATTAAGCCTAACCTCAATAGCGCGGGGAAAAAACAAACTGAATTCTTTACTTATTTGGCTGTGGGGAAATGAAGATTTTTGGTGAAAAATTTAGTTTTTAACTAATTATTAAAAATTAATGAATTAATTTTTGAAAAAAAAAAAAACTGTTTTAACATCAAATGTCATCCTCTACAAGTTTTAAAAAATTTGCTTGAATTAGAGTGGATGAATAAAAAATATTTTATTAACGATTGAAAATAATTTGAGCAAGATATGTAAATATATAGGGAGAGTGTGAGCTAATATTAGGAATAGAAAAAAAAATGGTTAGAACTGTAAGGATATTTTATTTGCAACTTTTTTTTATCCTGTGGCAACAGCTTGATGTATTTTTGTTTATTCTGTTATTTTTAGAATTCTTATTAGAGTACGCTACTGACGACTGACGAGTACGTTTTCGAAACTTGAATAAACCTTATTTTTTTATATTAATTAACTCTCATTATTTCATTTAATATCTAAGGCAAATTTTGAGCAGCCAACAGAACGAAGTAAGCTCTTAAAATATCTAAATTTCGTTTTCCTTAATTCGATTTTCTTAATTTCAGAACAACTGAAAACTATGCGTCAAAGCGCGAAGTTTCTGCATCACTTTATAAGCAAAACAAAATGTTAAAAGTGATGCCTAATCCATACGAACTAATTTTGTTTCATTACTGTTGTCATTATCCGAATAACCAATCCCCTGAATTGATTGAAAGTGATTAAGAGTGCTGTCGTTGGTGAATTGTGATTTCGTTCGGCAGGTGTTATCAGTCTTTAAATACCCCAATTTGTTCATGGTAATGATAGCGAGCCGAATCGATACAAGTTCAGAGAGCAAAATCGTGAGTCAAGAATCCACTTCCTTGTCCTACTTTTCTTTTTTCACGGATTTAGTTGGTTTCGAAATGATTCTTTTCTACGAACAGTTTCATCTCTGTCATTAAATTCGAAAGCAATTTTTTTCTTTGTTCTTTTTGGCTCTCACACACAGAAGAAAAAAAAGAGAATTTAAATTTAGAGCTTACATTGTAAAATGTTGGCATGGCAACGATTCATTAGCAAACGATAATTATATCTTTTCAATAAAGAAAAAAAATGTTCTTTTCTTTACATGAGGAAACAAATTGCAAATGATAGAAACAGTTAATTTTTTTGATGCGAAATGGCAGACGAATTTTCTATTTTTATTATAATCACCTAATGGTGAAATTAAAAAAAAATCTTTGTCATCTTATATCTTAAGGAATTAATTAAAAAACATAATTTACTGTAGAAGATGTGTTTTAATTCGAAATTTCCTAAAAATAGATTTTTTTTGTATAAGTTCTAAATGAAGTTTACGTTAATACTATTTAATTACAATGATTCAGTACTTACATATTTAACTTTTTTTCAAAGATCCTTTCGTACTAATTTAAATAAAGCTTTACTGTTTGTGTTGTTTCCAATTTAGCAAAAAAAGAATATGATTTTACTCTTTCAGGTTAAATTTTAATTATTTCAAAAATTATTATCATAGTATTACGTAAGAGAGGTCTCAGTTGTCGAAAATGATTGATTTTCTGACAGTCCAAGCAAAAAATCAGGTATGAAACTTCTATTATTTTTCGTTGCTGGAAATCGGTTTTTAATGGTAATTACATATACATGTTAACTATAAGATTTCTTTACTCTTTGTTTGAAGTGGAATAAAAGAAGAAAGATAGGACGGTGATATAATTTATCCATTTTTTTTATTTCATATCTACCTTTGCTATTTTTATTAGTCAGAAATTTTTCCAGTTAAAGCTTTCACTGAAGTGATTTACATGTAAAATAAACAAAAAAATCAAATCTGAAAATAAAACTGTTTATGATTTTGTCCGTCAATAAAAAAAATCCTATACATATCGTGATAAAGTGAATAAAAATGAAAAAAAAAACGAACAATACAGCATATTTTATAAATGCTGAGGAAAATGACAAATAAAATTTTTTTTCGAGAGTAAAATTATATTAAATTAATAATGCGCAATTTTTTTCCTTTTGAAAATTTTGAAAATATCTGCCATTCACCATGTCAGTTTTGACAAGTTTTTAATGGATATTCCTTTTTAATAAATTTTTCATCCTCCCCCCTCTTAAATTAGTAAAACCTCACTCTTAAAAAAACGTTCGAATAAGAAAATTGAAGATGTCGTGTGATTATCTAGTTATAATAATGCCTCTATCAAAAATATAACATTTTTTTTAAATAAGAGTATTAAAGAATCAACTATATTAAATTATCAAATGTTAAATCCCAATAAAAATGTTTAGTCGTTCCTTATGATATAGTACATTATAAAATAACATATTTGTTACAAAAGAAAATCTCAAAAATCTAATATTTTCTTTAAAAAGATGGCATCGTTATCCCACGTCTACAAAAGAAAAGCAAGCCAATAATTAATTAAACAATATAAAATCCTCGACCAAAAAATTAATTTGAGCTATCAAACGCAAAATAAGGCTGGATTTTGTATCTGTTATTTTAAGTAAAATTTGAACGCATTATTTTAGTTGCCAAGTTGATTTTTTATTTTATTTTTGCGTCTGCATTAATTTTCTTTCTTTTTTCAAATCCTATCTGTACTTGAAATATAAAAGAGAGAAAAAATTACTACGCAATTGCCGTATACAAATTTTATTTCAATTTCACTTCAGTGTATATTCTTCACCTCCAAATCATTTCTCTTCCGAAAACGGTCGAACGAGAAAAGAGCGATTTTACAGAAAATTAATCGCAAACGATTTTTAACAGTCAGTGATTCAATTCCGAGAGTCTCATTTGGATGATTGCTTGTCTGGGATTTCGCGGAAAGTTCGACATAATGAATTTGTAACTCCGACTACCCCTTAATGGTAAAACAAACACACGAAAGGAGAGGTGTTCAATCATCGATGTGGAAGTGACAGTTAACAGTTAAAGAAAACGAAGACTGGGAGACTTTTGTCATCCTAATAGAGTTGTTTACAGTTATTTCCGGCAAATGGATTGGGGAATATTTACTATTTAATACTGGATCTTCACACGTTTTTTTTTTATTGTACAAGAACGCGTCTTTAAATGTCACCTTATTATAATCATCCCTGATATATTGAGTTTTCAATTATTTACTTGTTTGTTTATTTGAGAATGTGCGTTACAAATAAAGCGCTTACAGCATCTCGTGATGCAAAATAAATAAACGAAAGGAAATTCACAAAACAAGCATAAACATTTTTTGTTTACCATAAATCAATACAATCCTTATATAAAAGAGACATTTCATTTTTCAAACGAGACATTTTTTCAATCAGATATTAGTAATAATAATAATAATAATAATATAAGTTTAATAATAAGGTTTAATAAAATAAAAAGTTTAAAAATATAAAAATAATAAAAAGTTTGAAAGTTGTTGATATTTTATTTACAAAAGATATTAAAAAGTAGAAACTTCGCGATTTCCAGAATATTTATTAAAACAATTCATAAGCGACCATATAATTAAATTTAATACAAATATTCAGATTTTTTTTTAGATTTAGTCGCCACAGCAAAACGTATGCAATTCAGCATTTGAGGCAGAACAGACTTCATTGTTTAGGTTATATTATTGTTTTAGAAGAGATAGAGCTAAATTATACAGCTAACATTTATAACATGGATAAATCTCTATTTTATAAAAAATAGGATTCTCTGTTGAAAATAGAATAGGGATGGATTTTGTGCATTATTTTTCAATCCCTTCTATTTGCTCACACTTTCCGTATATATATATATATATATATATATATATATACAAATTTTCAATCGTTAATAAAACACTTTTTATTCATCCAATCAAGTAAATTTTTTAAAACTTGTAGTTGGTGACATTGGTTGTTAACACAGTTTTTTTTTCAAATATTAATTCATTTATATTTTGTTAATTAACTAAAAACCAACTTTCTTGCCAAAAATCTTCATTTTCCGACCGCCAAATAAGAAACGAATTCAGTTTGTTTTTCCCCCACGCTAATGAAATTAAACTTAACTTGTTATCGTCCGATTATTCCGATTATTTTCTTAATATTTGATGCTCTAAAAATTAAACTCTGTTAATGAGCTGATTTTTCCGATTCGTTTTGAGGTACTTTCAAATTAAAATAATATAGAATAACGAAAAGTAAAAATTTCTAATCTGTTTTGCGTTACCCTAATTGGCGTAGAAAAATTCACGTATTTGCATTGCTTCAATTGACATTGAAAATTCAAAGCGAATCGAGTGTGTTCTGATTTGTTTTCAATGGATAGGAGCTTGATTTTGTTTTGGCCAGGTATAATTTTTTTGATAAATTATTTATATTAATTGCAATTATTCAATAAAAAGTAACTAAAATAAAATCTTTCTTTGTTGACCTAAGTAGGAATTGACTTATATTTTTTTTTATTTTACTTGTTTATAATTCGAATGTAAATGAATATTAGGAGAACATATCGCGCATGCGCTACCTTGTTTATGTGGAATCATTCTTATGCATTCTTTATTCATCAGACCATAAAAGAACGGTTGAAGATTTATTGCTCTTTTAGAGAGTCAAAGAAATAAAAAATTCTGAAATAGTTCATGATAGGAATAAATGTTTTCATCTGCTTCGTTCAGCATGGTAAACTATTTATTTTGGTACACATTTACAAACTACTTGGTTTCTTGGTAAGAAAGAGAATTTTTCAAATAGCTCTAACTGATATTGAATGAATACAGAGCCTATGTTTCCCGGACTTGTTGACAAACTTGAAGGACACAGAATATTCAAGAATCTTGGCGATTTACCCCCATTAGAATTAGAGTTCAGGCCAATATTCGATCTATGTCACAATAGCTTAAAAAGAGCGCAGAAGTTGTGTCGACAAATTTGAGCAGTTGAAAAAGACGTGTTCTTTGGAGTCTTGATGTGATTGTTTATTACCTATTTATTGTTTGTATGCTTACTGCTTACCTCAAATTCTGATTCGTCTGTGTTTTGTTATTGCGTGTGGTATTATGTATAGAATAAAATCTCGCTATCTATTTCTGAGTTAGTTAAATTTTTCATTAGTATTTGGGTATCACGGCTTTTTGGGTTTCCTGTTGTAATATTGCCAGTGATAAATGCATTTAAAGTGTTTTATTTTATTATAATTTGTTAAATCACGCTTATGAAAATCGTAAACATTTATAATAATCAGTGCATGTTGAGAGAAAACAGAGTTAGAAATTTAATTATATCAATGAATGGAACATATTCGAAAGAAAATGTATACATAGTTGTGTAAATAAGATATTCAAGAATATTTTGTTTTCCCATTATTTATTTAATACTAATTCCAGTTCCTTACCATATTCGGAAATTATTGTCAAGTTATTAGAATTAATTGATACTATGCATATGGAACAAAATTTGAATACATTTATCTTTTACTGTTAATTAATGGAATGTGAAAATCAAATAAAGCAAATGTTTTTAAAAAGTTGCGGAAAAATAAGTTTTTTTTGTTTATATATTCTTGTAGATGCTTATAGTTTTAAGTACATAGTTTTTCCCCTACGCTAATGAGGTTAGGCTTAACATGTTTTTGAGTGATTATTTCAAACCATTCTGTTTATTTTCGTAGTGTTTGATGCATTTAAAATCAAAAATTGCCGATTAATTGAATTTTCGGATTCATTCTGAAGTACTTTTGAATTAAAATAAAACTGAATAGTTGAAATTGAAAATTTCTAATCCGCATTGCGTTACTTCAACTGGTGTAGTTTTACATTGTGATCGTGATCTTACATTTACACTGTAACATTTTAATTTCCGAGCGTACGAAGTCACGGGTAAAAGCTAGTATATATATATATATATATATATATATATATATATATATATATATATATCACATCACCAAATAATCACTAATTAATTGAAATTTTGATTTCTTGGCAGTGGCGACACCTGGCGATAAATTTTAAAGGATAATAAATTATTTCTTAAAATTATAAAAAAATTCAAAAAAATGTTTTTTTTGTTGAAAACAATTAAAGTTCTAAGTACTTTTTGAATAAACCCTTTGCAGTCCGAAAAATAATTAAAAGCAAAATTATTCACCTGATACAGAGATTTGTTTATTGCTATGAAAAATAAATATACATGATTTTTTTAAGTCGAATTTCTTTAAAAAAATTAGTCTACATCTCTTAACCATTATATAGGCGTTTTTAACAATTAAATTTGAAAAAAAAAGTCAAAATGATGCACATTCTTGAATGGTGAGTCAGAGGCACCATCGGAGTGCAAAGGGTTAATTTTATTCTGAGGGGATATAAAATTTACTAAAATAAAAAAAGCAAAAATATTCAACAATGGTTTTTTCATTAATATTTCAAATGTTTCGAAAAAGTTCGTGCAATTTTTTTATAAGTCTAAGATTTATTGAAATCGTCAATACATGTCCAAGATCTGGAATCGACTTTTTTTTGATGATACTAATAACCCATCTGTATATAATTCGATATTTAAAAAAATATATTAACCCGAATATGGGTTAAAGCATGGAAAATCAAAATGTTGAATAGCCAATTAGAGAACAGATCCAATTAAACTACATTAAGCTCTCATAAATATAGTTTAATTTATTAGCTATTCTGTTTCAAAAAAGAAATCAAAGTTTGGCTGTCTTGTATTGTCAACGAAATGGGTCAGTGTTTCTTCCTCAATTGGCTGTATTCCTCGCATTATTTCTGCACTATAAAATTTGCTGCATAGTTTCATTATCAAGAATTCCGTAAACACGCATCGTGCCGTCACAATGTTTATCCTCGAGAAGCTCTTCATTTTCTAATTATTCCGCGCAATAAAGCGCCATGGCATCGGACTAAGAGGAATTTCTGCAACTATTTGTTTATACATAAGGCCGGCTCCATTTACAAAAGAAATTCGAAGAAGGATTTTACTTAAACTGGAATGTTTAGTTTCTTTTTATATGAAGCACGTAAAGAGAAAAAAAAATTGTAATTGGCCAAAAATTGTTTGTTTACATTTCATTGTTGCCATTGGACAGTAAATAATAAAGTCACATTGTATCGTTTTAATATTTAAAAAATTTAATTATTAGTCAATATATTAATTTCTCATAATTTAATTAATAGAGTTAATTAATAATAATAATTTTATAGAATTATCTAATGATGATAGTTTAATAGAAATATCTAATGATAATAATTTAATAGAATTATCCAATGATAATAATTTAATAGAATTATCAAGTGATGATAGTTTAATAGAATTATCTAATGATAATAATTTAAAAGAATTATCTAATTATAATAATTTAATAGAATTACCTAATGATAATAATTTAATAGAATTACCTATTGATTATAATTTATTAAAAATATCTAATAGAGTTTTCGAAAAAAATTAAAACAATATTTTATTTTTAATATGAAAAAAGCATACATTTTAAATAATAATTTACATAATAATAAATTCGTTTATTTTTTCTTGGAATGGAATGCTTTATCCTGTTTTGTATTGATTCCTCAGGAAAACTTTGTTTCTCATTACGAATAAGATTCGAAAAGGAATTATATTCGTTAAAACAGGTACCATTGCATTAAAAAGTGCAAAAAAAAAACCCAATCAGAAATTCTACGCACTAATAAAAGCGTGTTTTTAAAAACTCGGCTTTGATTCAATTTATAAGATTCAAAATGATGTATGATAAGAATATGCTTCTTGGCATTTTATTTCTGCCTTAAGAAAGGTCGTTTTGAAGCATTACATACTTAATATAATATTCACAAGTAAATATCCAATACTGATTAACTCAAATTCGTAACTTTTTCTTTCGAAATTAGTTTTTGTAACTTCCACTTACAATACCACTTATCAGTTGCCAATTGATAATGAATCAGATATCTTTACAACACACTGAAAATACACAGTCGAGATGAGCGACTTCGTATAATTAAAAGTATTTTTATACCGCAAAAGAAACAAAGATTAAAATGAAATCTTCTATGCATATTTCAATGTATCAAGTCAGAACATCATTTCTTGAACGGCCAAAGCACCACGTGCTCGTGCAAGTTGAATTATATTTTTACTCATTTTGATTGTTTCATCGAATGAGTCACTTTAGTACTGCAAACGATAAAAAAATATTTGTCTCGCATTGATTGTTAAAAAAATATATCACATTTCCTATTTATTTCATTTCATGTGATCACGTCCTCAAAATGACATTTTTCTAGCTTTTATTTGCTGTAGTCATTAACTTATTTTTTTAAATCAGAGATTTTGTAAATGGGATGGCAAAGCGTTATTAAAAGCTGACTTTTTTGAGATGCTCGTGCAGGTAATAAAATTTTTATTTTTCGCCTACCGATTAAAATGTTTATTTTTCGCCCTACGGATTTTTGTTGACGCCAGAAAACCTCATTCCCAAAACAATATCATGTTCTGACATAAGAATGTAAAAACCGAAATAAAAAAAACGTAAAATATAAAGGGATGTCAAATTAGTTGAAACGTTCTAAAGACTAACAGTGTATCTATACTTTTAATTTTCTTCAAATTTTCAAATATATTTTTTACGAAATTTCTTATTTCCATTTTTAACTTAAACTTAACTTCAACTTTAAGATGAATATATGTCATTTGTTTTAATGTTAAGATTCATAATTCAAAATCGCACGAGTATATTATCAGTGTACACTTGAATATTAGTAGATTAATTAAAATCCAGAGGTTAAAATAGATAAAGGAATTTCTCAATCATCGAAATCATCTCAATTTCGAAAATAATCTGCAAGAAGTTCATTTAGTAGTTTTCATACACAAACATGAATTAAAATAAAGAAGCCTTTTTTCCACTTCATATATTTTAAAATGAAATATTTCTGTTCAAACAAATACGGCAATGAATAAATATATTTGATTCAAAACTTGTTAATGAATCTACAATTTTAATACTAGGATCAGATACGAAATATCATTTAACTAGTTTTTACATTTTTAGAATAGCTGATTCACAAACGTACGAATGGACAAACAAGCAAACATAATTCAAAAAATGGCAAAATAGAGGAGGCCAAGAAGATTGAAATTTATCAAAATCTTACGGTTGAATTTTATGAATGGTTACAATAGTTTTTTTTATATCTATCTTTCTTTTACAAAAAATAAAAAAATGATGTATGATATTATAAAATATATTAGAATATCACAAAAATAAGAAATAGGAAAATTGAACTTTGAATAAAATACTGCTATCCATTTCGAACATTTCAAACAGAAAATAGTTTTTATTTTTATTTTTGCTACGAACAAACGGTTTAGTTTTTGATAAAGTAAATAATATTTCTTTAGGTTACTATTTCTCCAAAAAAAAAAGCATTAATATGTTTTCTAAAATTTAATGTAAAATATCGCTAAACCGAAATTTAAGTTTTCGTGCTATTTGTAGCTTCACGAACGAAAATGAAAGATTCGTATCAGAACGATTTCCTGTATCAAAATATCTTAAAAGTTTATTCTTTTTTTTTGTTCCTTTTCTTTATGCTATTATCATTCTGTAGTCGTTTATTCGTATCGAAAATAAACATGTTTTAAACCGAAGATTAAAAGCAATGAATTGCCAAAACTCAAACGATTTTACAGCATTACAGAAACATTTCCCACTGGAATTATTTGCAATTCAAACGATTTCATAATTTTAAACAAAAAACAGATGCAAAAGAAAAAAAATTGAAAAAGAAAAGTCATTTATTTTTTGTCTTTTTTTGAAAAGCCATCTAGTCAACAAATTAAACCTTGTGTCAACAAAATAATCGAATCACGTGGGAATTATGGATATAAATTAGAGGAAAACATTTGTATACATTGAAAAGTTCAAAAACATCGTTAATTTTTGTATTGCAGGGAATTATTAATTTTTTACGTGCAATAACATTTTTGAAATAATCCCTGATGCATCCATCGCTCAAATTTTTTCATGGGTTTATTCATAATTCTCTGTTCCGCTGTGCCGTCTTTTTTCCAAGAACGACATTTTTTGCTTTATTCTTCTTAGCGCATAATCTATTACCTCGTTTAGCTAAGAGCGCTTTTTCTTAACACCTTATTACTAAGATTTACTTTTTTTCCCAGTAGTATTTATCTTCTAAGCTTAAATGTTTCTTAAAATTGAATGATCAATTTTATGCAAGAATATTCGAATTTAATGAAATTTATATAATAGAAAATAATAATTTTAAATAAATTAATCTTTTTAAATGATTATATCTCTTTAATTAAGCTTTTTCTTAACACCTTATTCCTAAGATTTTTTCCCAGTAGTATTTATTTTATAAGCTTAAATGTTTCTCAGAATTGATTGATTAATTTTATGCAAGAATATTTGAATTAGTGTCAATTCTAAGGAAATTTATATAATAGAAAATAATATTTTTAAATAATTAAATCTTTTAAATTAAGATTTTTCTTAACATCTTATTTTTAAGATTCACATTTTTTTCCAATAGTATTTATTTTGTTAGCTTAAATGTTTTTTAAATTTGAATGATCAATTTTATGCAAGAATATTTGAATTAGTGCCGATTTTAAGGAAATTTATTTAATAGAAAATAATATTTTTAAATAATTGAATCTTTTAAATTAAGCTTGTTCTTAACACCTTATTTTTAAGATTCACATTTTTTTTCCCAGTTGTATTTATTTTGTTAGCTTAAATGTTTTTCAAAAATTGAATGATCCATTTTAAGCAAGAATATTTGAATTTAATGAAATTTATATTATAGAAAATAATAATTTTGTATAAATGAATCTGTTTACATTTTGTGAGCGAATGTTACATATCGGGGATTGTAATGTGATAATGTTTTATTAAAAGATTTTGAACGCAGAATATATTATTCTACTGTAGTCGCCTTTGGCGACCAGTTCCTTCGTTCAGTTTATTGACTTTTTATGTTCTCAAATGATTAATTTGTTATTTGATAACGACTGTAAAACAAGAATTCATTCAGTAGGCTTCAAATTAAAAAAAAGTATATACATTACGAATTAAAAACGATAGTGAAAATCATACTATAGGATTGGTAAAAACACGCTATTGAATGTTCTGATGTGTAATTTGATTTCCTTCATGCATTTAAAAACAGGCATTTTTCTGTGGAAATGTGTAACTTCATGCATTTAAAACAGATTCCATGGTAAAAAAAAGAAAAAAAAATACAAAACGGATTTCTTCTATAGCGTTTCTCTATAGTCTTCTATAGCGTGACGTCACAATGCCCGCACGAATAGTTTCAACACTTGTCATTTTTTTTATGCGTGTCAATATAGTTTGAGTACAAAAATAAGAATGTGAAAAATAACTTAACCCTTCTTCGCATGATGATGGAAATTTCCATCATAATATTTAGTCAACAAAAAAAAAAGGTACTCAAACCCATGTACTGTAAATTTGTTGTTGCTGGCAACTTTTTAAGCGACTATCGCGTACAAAAAATTGCAGTTGTCAAAAAATAGCAAACGTCACTGTCAATTACCAGGCCTACAACTTGCCATTCCGCTGTTTGTTGTGACTGGAAGAAATGAGCGAGATTTTAAAATTGTTTTATGGAAATTAATTTATTATTAATAATTATTAATTAATTAAATTATCATACAGAATAAAGAAGATTTAGTAAAGAATATTTTTTTATTTATTTAGTACTGAGCTAAATATGTGACAATGCATGATGATGTAAATTTCCATCAAATTGTTTTTTACATAATACATATTTTTATTTACACCAAGATTTTTTTAAATATTTTTCCTTTAATTTAGAGCATTAATTACATCACCCTGATTTTTAAAAAAAATCAAGCAAAGAAGGGTTAAGTGTTCCAAATCATCAAATTCATGATGCGCATGCGTAGATATACATCTTTTTCTTCTTCTTTCAATAGCTCTATTATTAACAAATAATGTCGTATTCGCGTCAAAATTTTATAAGCACACATAACTCAAATAATAAAAAAAATGAACCATCAAAAAAACAGCCATGAAAGCATCAAAAATAAATCAAAAGTAAATAAAAAGCTCGCATCTTATTAAAATTCCCAATCCACGAGTGCTCGCTTATCAGCCAGAATTTCGTAACGCTTTGTGCGGATAATTAGTCCAGTGCATTTATGGCATCCTTGAAAGATTCGAACCCGATGTTTTTCCTTTCGCGCAAGTGAAATTTAAAACGTTTCTGAAAATAAATATATTGCTGCCAGTCACGACATGCGGTTATTAGAAAAGTGTTTTCAAATATTTTGCCGCAGAATCGACCGCCAGGCGTTTAATTTAAGCAAATGAAGTGAAATGAATTAATTTTTTTCAAATGGGAACTGACGTCATTGCGTGAGCGCAGTTTGTAGCGTTGTTTCTATGTCACTGCTCAGTTTTTCGGCCTTTTTTCATCAAGAAAAATGATCGTTTGGTTTAAAAAATATTATTTTTCGAAACACGTGTCAATGTTTAGAAATGAAATGATCGAAAAGTGCAAATTTTAGTTCCTATTTTTAAGAAAATTATATAAATATTTTGAATAGGCTTAACAAAAAAGTGTTTTCTCTTTTCATCTTCAAAATTTTCATATTTACTTTTAACTTTTTTTTCATTTAGATCCTTTGAATAAAATCGTTTATCATTCTCTTATAGTTTTTAAAATAATTTATTTACAACTGCGTGCGAAATTCAAAAACATGTCTTGTGTATATACACTTCTTTATTACAAAAATTTAAAGCAATAACAACAATATTATTTATTCGAGTTGGAAATATTTTATTAATATTTTCTATTCAACAAATCTTCTAAATATAGTTTTTTAAAAGCATCAAATCACGCTTCTTTTCTTTATTTTTTAATATTTTTTTTTAAATTTATTTTCCATTTTTGAATTTTGAATTTCTTTCTTCACAGGGTGGTTCTATTACAAATAGATAACAATGAATTCACGACGATATTTAAAACAGGAATTCTTAAATTATGACGCATGTAATTCTAACGATACGTTACATTATTTTTGATGGAATAATTTACCACGTAGAGGATTTAAAATAATATAAAATGGCACTTTTTTTAGAATTTGGGTTTTTAATGTATATATTTTTTGAATACATAATAAACAATAGATGCATTTTTTTTTCTTATTTATACGATAAAATTTTTTAAAAGTTTGGAACCTTTGGCCCAGAGAGGCGAAGACTTCAAAGAACAGATTGGAGTCAACTAATGACTCATCACAATCACATGGGAAGCATAACATAGCAGTGTAGGATATTTATCCCTCAATAATAACGTTATTGTTGATGACATCCTATTGCAAATGTCATCAATCTGTTTACACATTGGTTTACGTTTTAGTGTAACCGAATCTCACAAAAAGGAAGAGTAATAGCTTTTGTTTAGTTTTGTTATATTAACGCCGCGTTGTGAAGTATCACTAGGTTTCTTTAGGGATGGGCCTCGCAATTTTGAACAGCGGTCAGATGACGAGGACGACATCTGAGCGAGAAGCCTCTTCTCACACAAGCGAGAGGACGTTTGGCTTTGACGGATTTCAGGCACAATCCATTACCCTACGGTATTCTAAAGAGTCGGATCTCGAACTTGAAACCCTACAGCTCATGAGGCGAAACTTTACCACCAGACCACCACCGCCCCGGGAGATTAGTAGCGAATTTTTGATTAGGGGAGTTGCTTTGGATCATTAAGTTTTGAATAAGGGACGCAGAAAAGCCATTTAAGAAACTTTTGTTAGTATAGTTACCAAATAAATTTGTAAATAAAGATTAATTTTAATTGCCTAGCTCAAATAATTTCTGAATTATCTTTGTCACTGCCACTCAGACAGACGATATTTTTCATAAGTATGTTGTTTTCTTGAACTCAGAAAACTCTGAAGAGATGTAAAAATCTCGAGTTCGATTTTTTTTACGATTATTCTTCTTTCTTTATACTGCGAGTATAAGTAAGTAAAATTGGCAACATTTATTGCATTTCCAGAAGAAAAGAAAGATTAAAATGAAATCCGTTGTACATATTTCAATGCATCATTTCAGAACATCATTTCTTGAACGGCCAAGCACCACGTGCTCGTGCAAGTTAAATTATATTTTTATTCATTTCAATCGTTTCCTCGAATGGGTCACTATAGTATTGCAAACGATCCAAAAAAATTGTCTCACATTGATTGTTTTTAAAAAATATATCGCATTTCCTATTTATTTCCTTTCACACAACCACGTGCCGAAAATGACATTTTTCTGGTTTTATTTGCTGTCATTAACTTATTTTTTTTAAAATCAGAGCTTTCGTAAATGCGATGGCAAAAAGCTGATTTTTTGAGATGCTCATGCAGATAATAATTTTTTTATTTTTCGCCTACGGATTTTTATTGACGCTAAAAACCTCTCTCATCCCCAAAACAACATCATGTTCTGACGTGATAAAAATAAAAATTTTATAAATTGTATTATGATTACAATGCTTGTTTGCATAGCTATTAAAATCATTGATAAATAAATAAATTAATTACTTATTTATAATTTATTGGAACCTAAGTCATTCATTTAACCGATTGCATTATATTTCATTTGACAGATTAAAAAAAATTCCTTATGACATATCATAATAATCAAATATTTTTATATATAAGTAAGGAAATCATTAGATTGTAACTATTGTAATGTATCAAAAATTCATAATTTTTATCGTGTTATGTATATTTAAAAATTAAATAAATGCATATACCTTTCAGGAAAGTTAATAAAATAAAAGTAATTAATGTATATATTAAGGATTTATTTTTATTTGATGTCTGAAATGTGGAAGTGTGGACCAGTTAGTAAAAATTAACTGTACTGAATTAAATGTCTTTATCGAAATTAAAGTGTACTGACGCCGGTATCCTGCCACAGAGGTAGCGCGTCTTCCTCGTGATCTGGGCGTCCGAGGTTCGAGTCCCGGTTCGGGCATGGTTGTTCTGCTGTGTGTATTATGAGATGTATCTATGAGATGTGTGAATGTGCCCCCCTGTAAAAAGGGGCTGTGCAAGCGTATGTGTGTGTGTTTCATCTTCATATGAGCTAGAAGTCAGACTTCTGCCCTCGGGTGCTCAGGGGTCCATGCCCTCAGAAGCTACTGCATCTCCCCCCTTTCCGTTGTAAAGTGGACATGTCTTCATCATCAAAATGTACAGACACATTAGACATTTCAAAGGAAAATAAAGGAATTAAACGATTAAAAATGCTTAATTATGTCGATTTATACTGACATAATACACATAAAATACGTCCGTTCTATTTAATTTGGAAATTACTTAATGTCCAAAGTTCAATCACATTACAATTTTTATCAATGAGTATTCTGAAATTTGACATGCGCAGTTACTTAAATCATGAGAGTGTGACGTCACCTAAATCGATCCTGTTGAATAATCAAAGAAACAAAGAATTCGTAAAATTTCGAACACTCTTTTGAAAAATCGGATTAATGGATATAAAGCAAACAAAAAGAAGTAAATTTAAGCCACTTTTCAAGTTCCGAACAGCTCAATATTTTAAAAAAGAATTTCTAATGAAATAAGTTCTTTTTCTAAAAAAAAAATCCTCAAGAGCAGAAGTTACAATCAGGGGAAAAAAATTAATGGTGCGAAAAATGTAGGAATTAGTAAAAGTTGAGAGAATTAATCAGAAATTCAAACAAATGATTCAGCAGACAGCAGACGATTTTTTTAATAAAAGAACTCTGAGTAGATGCGCGAATTGTCTGGATTAGATTTATTTTTAAAGTCGACTATTTTAAAAGATTTAGATTTAGAAATATCACGACGTGAAACATTACGATGTAATAATATTTTCCTCCAATACAAGTATTAATGTGTTTTTACTTAAAAAAAATTGTTAACGAAAACTAAAATGTCGCGATAAAACTATCGTATTTTAAGTCTGATTTGTGATAAATACTCTAAAATATCTTTTGATGTTATCAATTTTTTAACAAGATATATCTGGCGATCTCGCCTTCTTTTTGGTGCATGTAAGTAAACAATGAAAATAGTACATGTGCATTTATCTGTAAGATGTTCTTTTATCTTCTTTTTTTGTCACTGGAAATAAAAAAGAAATTCGCAAAATAACGTCATACATAGTTATCTGATAAGTTTTGAAGATAAAAAATGAGGAAATTGCATGTTTTGATGGTAATAAACTGAACATTAGCGTATTTATCACCTAAGTTGTTTGTTGTAACAGACATTTGATATCGATTGATAAATCAACATTTACCTATTTTTATCGCTTAGAATGCTATATAAAAAGAAAAAGAATTTGTAATAAATTAGAATATTGAGTTACGGATCCGAATAGATAAATAACACGCATTCGAGCAAACAAACAATTCATGCAGAATGAAGTACAAACAGCACTAAAGATACTCGTTTCAAAATTGCTGTTAATTTACTTTTAACTAAAGTTGGCCATCAAACTGATCCAAGAATTTTTGATAATTTCATTTAATCTTAGTTACTATGCAATAAGACATTTCTTGTAAATGTCAGAACCTTTTGATGTTTTCATGAAAAACTGTTAGAATGTTTATGAAGATTCAAAATAACGTAATACGCATTTTGAAATATTTGTTTGAAAATTTAATGTAAAATTGCAAGGCTAATTTTAGATTGCTTGCAATTATTTTCTAATTAACGATAGTAAAAAAATAATTAAATTTTTTTTCCAAAAGCAAATAGCATATAACATTAAAAAAATTGATACAAAACAATGTTTCATTAAAAATGCGAAATAAAAGCTTTTAAACAGAAAAAAATATTGAAAATATAAATATCTAAAACAATGATACAAAATACGTAAGAATATTTTAATAAATGAATAATATTTATATAATATTTTATATTTAATAATGAATAATATTTATAAAATATTTTATATGTAACAATGAATAATATTTATATAATTTTTTATATTTAATAGTGAATAATATTTATACAATACTATTTTATATTTAATAATGAATAATATTTATATATTGATGTAATATTTTCAAAGTATTCACTTAACAAAGAATACTTCGATAAATTAATAATATTTTTCAATATTATATTTATGATCTTTTTTTGTAGAACAGATAAAGAAAAAATAGGTAGGGGGAAAAAGTCCAAATTAGAACATAAATCACATAAATTTTTAAGGTCATAAATAATTTCACTTATTAAAAAAACTTATTATTCAATGAAAATATTTAGAATATAATTAAGATTACGTGAAATACACATATCTTCTTTATGGTTTCATAACAAAACCGATGAATTTCTTAAAGATTACATCTTTTTAAAAAATTATCAGCAACTATTTAAAAACTTATTTTTGTAACACCTATATAACACTGAAAAAGGACCATTTTCTTAATTCAACAAATATTGAGTATTTCAAAAATAAAATAATGTGTGTATTCCAGCAAAAATGTTAAGCCACCAAAATCGACAGAAGAGAATAAAATTAATTAATATCCAAACGTTCTCATCATTAAAAATGAAAAGAATTTCTTTAAAGCATTTTGTTTGTTAATTAACTCAAGAAAATTTTATTTCTTGTTCAGTAGATTAAGTAACACATTGTTTATTCGTTCATCTTAAAAAATATGGTGGTAGTTAAAATTTAATTAATTTTTAGTGAAAGTAAATATGTTTGAAAGATCGTCTGTTGTCTATTTGGTTCATTAAGAACATGCATAAATTTATTCGCAGACAACTTTTATTTTGAATTAAAAGTAGAAAAGCTCAAAATTTAGAAAAAAAGGAATCAAATTCTTTACCGTCATAAGCTTTAGAGCAAAATTTTCTTATTTTAAAGCAGTATATTTTCGCAAATTAAATGAGAACAGCATGACTTTAAAAATAATTACCAGTCTTCAAAAATCTGAAAAAAAAAATCTGTAAAAAACGTGAACAGTTTTCTACAAACTTAAAGAGAGTAATTCTTTAATCAAACTGATGCCATTTTATATTTTCAAATAAGAGATAATATTTATTATGTACATAACTTTTATAAAAAAGATTTAATTTATTTATGAATACAGAAATTTAATTAAAAATGTATAATAAATTGTAACAAAATATAAATTTGTAATAAACTAATAAGGATTATAAATGTGTTTGGTGAAATAACGCATTTAGATAATACAAAATTAATTTTATTTTTAGGCGTGAAGACTTCACATTTCCTTCTTCATTTTCTTAAAGTAATATTTATAATAAAAAAACAGTTCATCTTGAAAAATTTTCATCTTCTCTTAAAATATTTTATTAAAAATTGTCGAATTATTATTTTAAATTGAATTTATATATTTTTATTTACCATTAATTTTCTGTATTTTCATTTTTATATTTTTATGTGAAAGTAGCAGTAAAAATTTAGAACGTATATTTTGAATTGTTGAAAATACTCACAGATATATACAATGCACGATAACGAAATGAAAATACTGATTAAATTTTCTTCAAATCTTATCTGAAAATGCTATGAAGTTTAATACAGATTTTATGATAATTAATTAATTTGAATTTATCATTAATTAAAATCATATTGCCATCTCTCATGTAGTATTTTTCAAATAAAACATATGGAGTCATCACATATTTGTTTAGCAAAATGAATTTTTGATGCACAAAATATGTGAGAACGATTTATTTAAATATTTCCTTATAAATATTGAATTATATTTAAAATTTACTTCTTCTTATTGATATTAAACCGGAATATTCACTATTATAAATTATTGTCCTTCTATTTCATGGTTTAAATACATTTAAAAATTGCCATTATGTATGTTTGATTAAATATTGTATCATTATTTAAAAAATATATTACTTATGAAGCAAAATAATTTTCTGCCGATTTTAAAAGTCGTTTGGGGAAGTTAGCAATTTTTTAAAATGCTACGTGATTTTAAAAGGCACCAGATTTTTTTAATTTTAATTCAAAATAAGGTAACTAACTTATAATAGAATAATTTTGCTTTGTCAATATTAATGTTAATTTTTTTAATTTTCTCACGTATAGTTGACTTTATTTGGGATAACTTTCACCTTTGCTTTAAATATTTGCAGATTAATAAGTACTTTGATTTTTATTCAGAAATATAGAGGCATAAAAAAGTTGTACGAATTAATTGAACAGCTATTTTTTTATAAGTTAGAAACCTGAAAATTAATTAATTCCAAGCAAGGTATATCAATTTAATCAGGAATAAAATTTAATCTTTAATACTTATAATTCCTATCAATTTTTTCTATTCAACTTACTGAAAAATTTATCTCAATTCTCAATATGAGGTGTTTTTGTCATTATTTTTTATATGCTGAACACAATTTTTGAAAGATTCAATTTTATTAAGTATTTATTAAATCAATAAAATAGTAACGTTTAAAGAAATATTCTATTCTACACGAACATATTATTTTTTAATAACTGTTTTTTATTACAGTTTGATTATAAGATTTTAGATAAGTAAATTACTTTAGATAAGTAATTACTTCTAATATAGCACGAGTGTTGCATAAAAGTATTTGAACATACAATAAAATTTTTCTAAAATAATTCCACATTTGAATCACTTCAAAAATAATACTGTTTTCAATTGAAAATAAATAATAAAATCTAGTAATAAGAATTAATATGTTTTTCATAGATAAGGAATTGTGTTTAAAGAAATAAAAAATGTGTTTAAAGAAACAAAACACGAAATAATTTTTCGTGTTTCATTTAAAACATATTTTAATAATAGGAATAAGAATTTAGAACTCCTTTTTAAATGGAAGAATTAAAAAATATTCCTCAGAGTTATATTTATGGAAAATGTTTTACTTTAAATAAAAAAAAAATTAAAAGATTTTAATTAATACTTTCACATGCAATGAGTTTTTCAAAATTAAATTAATATTCGAGAAAATCCCTCATGCTTCTGGTTGGTAACTGTAAGACATTTCAAACTACAAAACTTAATTATTTACATTTTCTAAAAACATGGAACTAACTAATTTTGTTTCTACCGTATTGAATTTATTGCCTTAATCCACACCGTACACAAGTTAATTAGTATTTAAATTTAAAAAGACTAATACTTTACATAAACAACAACCTCTATCTCTTGAAATAACAATTTCTTTGAAGACACTGAAAAATTGTTCTTTGCATTTTCTATTTGTTAAATTAATTAAACCAATAAATTCTATCTTGTAACTACACAACGTATTTTTCTTTCGAGACATTTCCAAATGGAAGAATTAGAACAAGTTAGTCGACAGAATTATTTAGAAATGGTCGTTCTAACTACCTGTGGCGAACGACAGAAATAATAGCCATTTTTATTCATCTAAAAATAAAAACGTATTCATGGCAAATAATAAAAATAAAAGAATAGAATCTAGGTTCCTGCGTGTGCAAGATTAAAATTCGAAATACTCCAGTCAAGAGAAGAAATGCAGCTTTTGTGAGCTTAGGCAATTTGGCAAGATTCCAAGAGACATAATAAATGTTTCGTGTCGAATACACAGTATGCTATTTATCTTGCTATGATAATCGAAAGCCTTTTAATAACTATTCCGAATACTTTTCTAAGATAATTATTTTTATTCTATGATAGTCTCTTGTCCGTCTCAATTCTCTTTTTTTAACCCATGTGGTTAAATTAAAATCTTCATTCTTTCTTTTTTTTACGTCGCCTTTGAAGTCAGCGCCGACTTAATCGAATTTTCGTAATCATTAGAAATAACTAATTTTTTTCATAGAATTATAAAGAATGAATAAGTATTAAAATTAGTTTAGCAGAATAAATGATAATTTCTTTTTATTGGAGCATAACATGGTATCGATCAAAAAGATTTTTACGTAGTATTTATTCTTCTAGAAGCTTTGTTTTTTATCGTTTGGTATTTTAAAATTGTTAATTTGTGTTGTGCTGAATAGCTTCAACTTGTCAAAAATAAAACATGATTTAAATATTAAATTAATTCTGCTAAGATAAAAAATAAATATTGTTTAAAAGGTTTAATATTTTATTAAAAATAAAATTTTATATCGTTTGATTTAAAAGTTCTGATGATTTTTCTCTTGTCATTCAGTTGCAGTTGGTGAGTAAAGCAAATAAAAAGATAAATTTGAGATAAAGAAATCATTAATTGCAATTAATAAAATTTAGTTTAATAAATTTTTATATTTAAAATTATGATTGCGATAATTTAAATTAATGATTTGGGTGTAGAAGTACCCGATTTATATACTTTTAAGCTTTGGTGTCGCCAAGATTTACGGGCAAAAAATAAAGATTATGGGCCGTCGGAAATTATTATTGAAGAATATTTTTACTTGCTTTTACTAGTATTGCATTATTATTACTATGCGTTTTCACAACAGATGTATTTTTAAAATGTTGACGAAGAACTATGACATCGTAGCAGTTATTTCATCTCAAATTTGGTCGAGCTCCAAAACTTTTTTTGCCAGCTAGAAAAATTAAAAAAGATTTTTTTAAAACTATTATTACTATTATATTTTATATATATATTATAGAAGGATAGAGACCGATAGAGGAGTCTCGTGATTGTTTCGAACCGGTATAAACTGGTTAATGACTTAAATTAATCATGACAAATAAAGAATTAAAAATAATAATGTTCTCACATGATAACTTGAAATTTGGGATAGTAGATTTCATTTTGTTTTTTATTGAATTTATTATTTGTATTTTTATGTCATAACATGAAACGGGAAAAAAAACGAAACACCAAACGATTTTTTTTACAATGTTTAATAATAGATTTGTAGGCGATGTCAAATATCGGAACATCAACCGAATTTAAAATGGCTCTCGAATTAATCTTCTCAAGAAGAAAAAAGATCAAAATGAAAACTGCTATACATATTTCAATGTATCATGTCAGAACATCATTTCTTGAAAGGAAAAGCACCACGTGCTCGTGCAGATTCAAATATATTTTTATTCCTTTTAATTGTTTCGTTGAATGAGTCACTTTAGTATTGCAAACGATCCAAAAAAACTTTGTCTCGCATTTATTGTTTAAAAAAATATCTCATTTCCTATTTATTTCATTTCGTATAATCACGCGCTCAAATTGACATTTTTATAGGGTTTTTTCGGTGCTCATTAACTTATTTTTTTAAAACCTGAGCTTTTGTAAATGCAATTGGCAACGCGTTATTAAAAGTTAATTTTTTGAGATGCTTGTGCAGATAACACAATTTTTATTTTTCGCCAACGAATTTTTGTTGACACCAGAAAACCTCATTCCGAAAACAATATCATGTTCTGACATGATAAAAATTCGTAATTGTATTTATTTTTCCTGTCATAACACGAAACAATTTATTTTAAAAAACAAACGATTTTTTTATGACGCTTCATAATAGACGATCAGGTTATTTCAAATATCAGAACACCAAACGAATTTAAAATCACTCTTGAATTCTAGTTTTTTTTTCTTCCTTCAAAAGAAGCGAACAACAGTTTAAAAATAGCTACTCCTTTATTGGGAGTCAGCTCAGCTACGAAAAATGCCAGAAGCTGCGGATAATTCCTGTTCTCACGGTAATATTGTTACTAGTTTGTAATTGCCTTTCCAATAGGAAATGATGTAGATAGTGGGAGGGGGGGGATCATCTGTCAGATTAATACGAGAGTGATGATGGTTGCTAAAGGTGGTCAGAGAATTATATAAGCTTTTGACATGCAAACCTTATTAACATTAAATCTTGAATTGCTATCTAATCAGATCTTATTACATTCGTATTGTAAAAGTACAGCTTTTAAAGGCTAAAAATAGATTATGTTATTCTAATTTCGGTTTATTTCAATAATTTTTTAAAATATAATGGCGATTTTTATGCGAAGATATTTTTGGCTCATTTTCTTACACATTTATTTAAAATTCTCGCATCGTACGATTGCAACGTTTTCAACTGTGTTTTGTTGAATGATAAATTATAGTTGCAATAAATTATTTTAGATTTAGCACAATTTTTCACATTCATGGATACGAAGTAAGCATGCATTGCATTTTCCATTTTTTTTAATGATTTCTGCAATATATGTCCTAATGCCCTACTCTAAATTTTTTTTCTTCTGGAAATGCAATACATTTTGCCAATTATTACTTATTTATAAACGCAGAATAAAGAGTAATCGTCAAAAAATTTGAACTCGGGATTTTGACAAATCTCGCGTTAGAATTTAAAAAAAAAGATTAGAATGAAATCTGCTATGCATATTTCAATGTATCATGTCAGAACATAAATTCTCGAACGACCAAGTACCACGTGCTCGTGCTAGTTAAATTATATTTTTATGCATTTTAATGGTTTCATTGAATGAGTCACTTTAGTATGGGAAACGATCCAAAAAACCCCTTTGTCTCGCATTGATTGTTTAAAAAAATATCCCATTTCCTATTTATTCCATTTCGCATAATCACCTGCTCAAAATGACATTTTAAAAGATTTTATTTGCTGTAGTCATTAACTTATTTTTTTAAATCAGAGCTTTTGTAAATGGGATGGCAACGCGTTATTAAAAGCTGATTTTTTTCAGGTGTTCGTGTAGATAATAAAATGTTTATTTTTCGCCTGCGGATATTTTTATTTTTCGCTACAAATCTCATTCCCAAATCAATATCATGTTCCGAGAGGATAAAAAATCTTTAAAAAATATTCGTCTGTCTGTCTGTGAGAAAGATAACTTAAAAGCGATTTGAGCTAGGTGGTTAATATTTGGCATACGGTTTTTACACCAAATTTGCAAATTTCTATCAAATTTTGAGTAAAACATGTTCAGAAGTCTGTCTGATCGAACATACGTTAATTGAAAAATGAAGAGATCTACACAGAAATATACCGTACTCAAATTTATCATCGACATTGTAGAGACCTGTGAAATTTTGAAGGAAATCCAACAGCAGGTGAATTGTCTGTTAGTCTGTGCGTACAGAAACCATGATTTAATATAACAAATTTGGTACATGATTTTGTGATTACAAGTGCAGTTTTGTATCATATCTCTGTTCTAATCGATTAAGAAAAATGTATCTAAAGAATAAATTCGATTTTCAGATGTTATTAACGGCATGTCAGATATTAATGCCAAGTAACGCGCCAAAGCTGGCACGATAAATTTAGTAAATTCACGCCAAAAGTTAATATTTCATAATTATTGAACTCAATTGCCATGTGAGGCATTCTCTTGCGCCACAAATTTATCAGACAGCAAGCGAGAAAGTTTTGGGGAGACTAGTCCCGCTGGTTACGCCAGAGATTGACGTAATTGCTCATGTGATATTTTGGAAGATTTAAAATTTAATGCTATATTTATAAACATTTGAGCGATGAATTATAATTATAGAATATTATTTGAATAACTTTTAGTGTGAAAGTGAACATTATCCCACAACAAAAAGAGTGAAATGAGTGAAATTTGGCACGTACTTTGCTCGCCAAAATGTTCGGTATGCATATGATTTCAAATCGAATTCCTTAAGCTAAAACACCTTTCCCAAACAATTATCACAAAATAGGATCAATAGAATCAGTAATAAAAATGAGGAAAAAATTAAATAATTTAGGAAAATTTTGATAAATTTATCATGAAATAGAAAAATTCAGTTGTAAAAAAATTAACACATTACAGAATCATGTTTTTTTTCCTTTTTAAACTGACGATGAGATTCAGAAACTAGTTAATTTTTTATTCATAATTAATTTTAAAGCATGAAAAATCTCCCGGAAAAAAAGAATTAATACTAAAAATGTTAATGTTCTTGCTTTGCAGAACTAGAATAAATAGAACTTTATTTAAATAAGGAGAACTTTATTTAAATTATTATATTTACTTAAGTTTTATGTATTTTTCTTGTGAAAATATTTAAAAACATTTTTACCAAATTTATTTTTCGCACTATGTTTTTCAATAAATTATCATGGGTATTAAAAAATCTTAAAAATAATTATTAAAAAAAACAAAGAAATTTATAAAAACATATAAAGCCAAATCATCAATAAATAGAGGATTATTTGAATTTAAATTGATTACAATTATCGTCTGGGCACGATTTCATTTAACTTGCTTCATATTTATAAAATGAAACAAGCTGAAAAATATTACGCATTTTTTACTTGATTTTTCGGTCTTTTGTTGACGAGCTTGAACAGTTAGCCGATGAATTTTATCAAATTGCGATTTAGTGCAAGTGGAATGCACATAAAAATGAATTTAAAAAATTATTCCAAGATTCTACAAGTTTTATAACAATGAATAATAAATTAAAAATTCAAAAGTGATGGAAAATTATTAAAATAAAAATCTATATTATTTAACACACTAATGGTTGTTTTAACAAAAGGTTCTTATTAAATTTGTTTCCGAATAATTTTTCCGTAGTTCTAAATAAAAGACACAAAAAATAAAGAACGATATATATATTTTTAAAAAGTAAGGACAGACCCTTAATAATAAAGACATGAAAAATGAAGAATCCCTGTTTTGGTTGAATTTTATAAATGCCAACAAAGATCGTTTGCTTGAATAGATCATTGACGAAATTCGTTTTTGACCAGACAATAAATAGAGTAAAAGATATAATTTTTCGTATTTAGCCGAGTTTGTAATGCGAAATGATTTCTGTGAACAAAATGTTGATCAATAAATATATAAATAAGCTTTAGACAACTTAATCAAAAGCATACTAACATGTAAACCATTTTTTGGAGAAGAAGAATAACTAAGAATTAAAGAGAAAGCAATTATGAATTTGTTTAGATACAAGATTGAATGAAATATACCCGATGTTTCTTAGGATGAAAATGTCTTCATATGTTTTTACATAAAATAATCTTAAACATGAAATTCGTTTATTTTCTAAGATTTTAACTTTAGTTAAAATCAGAATATTGATTTCTCCAAACTATTTTTAAATACAGAATCTGACAAACGATTTTCAAGAAACATTAAAGCTACTTTTCTTTTTGACCCTTCTTTGCATGATGATGGAAATTTCCATCATAATATTTAGTCAACAAAAAAAAGGTACTCAAAACCCTTGTACTGTAAATTTGTTGTTGCTGGCAACTTTTTAAGTGACTATTGCGTACAAAAAAACGCAGTGGTCAAAAAATAGCAAACGTCACTGTCAATTACCAGGCCTACAACTTGTCATTCAGCTGTTTGTTGTGACTAGAAGAAATGAGCGAGATTTTAAATTGTTTTATGGAAATTAGTTTATTATTAATACTTATTAATTAATTAAATTATCATACAGAATAAAGAAGATTTAGTAAAGAATATTTTTTTATTTATTTAGTACTGAGCTAAATATGTGACATTGCATAATGATGTAAATTTCCATCATATTGTTTTTTACATAATACATATTTTTATTTACACCAAGATTTTTTTAAATATTAAAGAAAAAATCATGCAAAGAAGGGTTAAGTTATTTAAGACTCAAAGAATTTAATTTTTATAAATATTTGCAAATTAAAATTAAATTAAGAAATTTAATTTAATTTTGAGATTGGTAATTTTAAGGCCAGCGTATAAAACAATTTAAATTATGCATACAATATAGGATTAATAATATAATATATAATAGAAGTGGCAATATTTAAGACGACAAAATATTCTTTTATATATGGAAATATAGTTATTTTTTATGCTATTTAAAAAAAAATTTTCAGGTTCTAAACTAAATATGTAAATTAATAATTAGATAATTAAACATTCAATTGATCAGCATAGTTTTATATTGTATTCTCTGCCTACAGAAATAAAATGAAAGAAAGAATACAGACGATAAAAAATCTAAAGAATATTATTCTGCGAAGGCAGAATTGTTCGCAATAGTTGTTATAAAAAAATTGTATTATTAGAAATTCTAAAATAACAGACTAGAACAAATCTCAATTAAATACACTCCTCTTGGGAAATTCTTACAATATAAAATACAGTTTCGTAATCATTTATTTCATCAGCTTACAACATCAAACGATAATTTAACGGAAGCAGACGACTTACGTAATGCTAATAAAGAAATTTTCTGATGGGATTATAAATTCTTGAAACAATATACATTGAAGTATGGTAAAGTTTCAAATAATGACGGACGATTTTTTAAAAATTTGATTATTAATTATTTCTGTTGCAAACATTAACATACAAACTGGGATTTAATGACTCGGCAATAAAAATTTAAAATTCACAATATTTGATATGGCGGGAAATGTGATTTTTTAAAAACTTCTAGACAAATCTATAACGTAACGTGAGCTTAATTGAATAAAGAGACGGATGTTAAATCATTATTTATTCGCTTTGATCATGAACTTCAACCTTGAAGTTATATTTCTTTTGCTGAAACTCGAATATTAGCATATTCGTGTTCGCGTTCACAGTTGATTACACTATTATATTGTTATCAGATTTAATAAACCATTTCGTACTTATTAATGATGTTGAGGTATTATTACCTGATTTAACTTGGGATTACATACTTCTTAATGATAAGCATAACTTGAGTTTATTACTGATTATTAAACACGATAAAGTACTTTATATTTGGAAAGAAATAAAAAAATCATTCTTCTAAAATTATTGGAAATTTATTTTTTTAATGCAAATAGATAAAAAGGCAATATTCTTTTGATAAATTATCAAAATAATTGCTTGAAAGTAACAAAATTATGAAAACAGATATTTTTTACTATCAATTATAATATAGAATAGGTAGTATAAATTGGTCACGAGTTTAAAGAACTAAGAAAAAAAAATGGCACAATTCATTTCATCAAATTGCTACATTTAATATTGTTGCTATGGTAATACAGTTGAAATGTTAAAAATGTCTGCAATGCTACAAACTTATTAATCACGACTTTTTTTAATAACTTAAAAAATCGTTGTTACTTTTTCCATAGATTCTATTTCATTCTAATTTTAAAACATCCACACGCTATTTCCAACATTATTTTTCCACCTCTTTGCGTGATCTTTGGTGATAGATTTTGTTGCCGTTAGAATTTCAACATCGCCATAAAAATAATAACAACAAAATTCTGTTTGATATATTGAGTAAATTATTAAGCCAGGTGAAAGTTTTATAAATAAAATTTACAAACGGATACATCTGCCAACATTTTTTTTATGTTCCTATTATTTACGCCAAAAGAGCAGAAATTATTTCATGATTACACGAGACAATATATTTTCCATGACTCAGGCTAATACGTTTTGTATTAATTTATTGCTTTAATACTTTATTTTGCATATATTTGGCAAAAATTTTGTCCGCTATAAAGATATTTATGTTTACAGATTTAATTATGATTAAAAACTCTTGTCGAGTGGATTATTTCAGCTTTTGTTTATCTTTTATGTTGTCTTATATGAATTACAGGGCAAATGTTGTCATTGTCAAAAGATTCAAACTCAGGAAATTTTAATGAATTTTCACACTTCAGATTTCTGTAACACATTTTTGACATTATGTCTACCTGTTTGGTTAGAACGTTGAAATTTCGTATAAATACTTAAGATCAAACTTTTAGATTTCTATCAAATTTTGCATGTAAACCATTTATAACAAGTCTGTTAAGATGTGACTCTATTACTCAATATAAGTGAGATCGATAACTCCAAAACACACACAAAAAAATGCTAGGTAGATAAAATTCGGTACACAGGTTTAGTATTTAAAATATAGATTCTTATCAAATTTTGAACTACGTTTATTAAAATGTTGGTCGCCAGTTGATCTGCCATTTCTTATGCATGTAAACTCAATAACTAATAAAAAATTCAAAGAAATAAATGATGTTCGATATACAAGGTTCCCATCATTAAACGACCCTACTTTAAAGTTGTCTACAGGTGAAACTATTGTTCAGTAAATTATGAAATTTTGTATAGGAAATAATGAAAGGATGGGAATTTGTATGAGCGAAAAAATAGTTCAAAATTTCACCACCAGGAGCAGTTTTTCAAATGAATTACACATTTAGCATATTTTTGACAAATTCAATTACAACAAAACATGTCCAACATGACGGCCATCATTTTCCCCTACCATCTGGAATCGTTAGATAGCCTGTTCCACAGTTGACTGTATTGTGTTCTGGGAAATAGCAAGAACATGCTGTGAGATGCTGCTTTTTAAATCAGGTAAAGTTTTTGTATTATCACGACTTAACATGTTTTAAATGTCCCAAATCCAAAAGTTACATGGATTAAGGTCTGGAGACCGGGGAGGTCATAGATCACGAAAGTGACGGCTGAAGACACTTTCTTCTGTAAAATGATTAAGGAGAATGTCCTTTGCACAACGACTAATGCGTGGAGGAGCACCATCTTGCATGAAAATTGTGCTTGAAAGACTAGGGTCAGTTGTTGGACAGGCTATCTGACGATTTCAGGTAGTATCGGAAAGTGACGGTAATCATGTTGAACAGGTTTTGTTGTAATTAAATTTGTCAAAAATATGCTAAATGTGTAACTCATTTGAAAAACTATCCCTGGTGGCGAAATTTTGAATTTTTTCTATTCGCTCAAACAAATGCCCATCCCTGCATTATGTCCTACATAAAATTTCATAATTTTCTGAACAATATTTTTGCTTGTAGACAACTTTAAAATAGGGTCTTTTAATCATGGACACCCTGTATATGATCTTGTGACAATAAATATAGTTCCATGCTAAATTTTGGCCTCATTTGGTTGGCTAAAACGCATTCAAAATACATATTCGCTCTATAGATCCAATAAAAATGATTCATGCAAACGATATTTCGTATCTATTGTTCTCTTAATATCGTTTAAGGCATTTACGATATTATCCAAAACCCATAATTTTATCCGGTGGAGGATCATAAGACTTTAGTTGGCTAATATGAAATAAATTTTCGCGGATACACACACAGGTTTAAAATTTGTAAATCATTTAAGCTTTAAATTTTCGCAAACGACTTTTTAAACGTCTTTTCGCATGGCGAATATGGGTTCAATCTGTTAATCTGTATTGATCGTGATAATATTTCTATTCTTAACTGTTTCTTAAATAAATGGATTACTTCTTAATAAATAAGGCTATAAAATATTTTCGAATAATTAATCATATTTTCTAATTTCGTATCTATCGTTAATACTATTATTAAAATATGGAATTTAATCCGTGCTTTATAGAGCGATTACAAATTAATTATTTTCTTGGAAATCAATTTAATCTGATTAATAAAATATCCAATGTTTGTTTTAAACTATTGTTATGACATACGTAGAAACAGTTTCTATTATTTTTATTTATAAATTTATTTTTAATCTAAAAATTTTATTGCCGGAATCGACAATAACAAATTTACATTGATGCGACTGAATTGTAAAAAATTTAAGTATTGGAAAGCATGAATCTACACATGATTTCAAGAATTCATACAAATATGATTTAAATAAGTTTAATTTTTATAAGAATTTTAATAAAAATCCTAACGATTATTAATTTTATAAGATTACTAAGTTTTTGTAATATTGAATAAGATAAATTAACAATTAACGCCTCCGTTTCTAAAGCACATGTGCCACTTTTTGGCTTGCATTAGATTACTTTGCAGTTGATTGGAAAGAAATAAACAAATGACGAAATTGCTCTTTTATTTTTATTTGTTGTATGAAAATGCTTTACTGCGTTGGAGAAACTGATTACTAAAAATAGGAGTTTACTGAAGATTCGATAGAAATCGATAATTCGGATGTAAAGATCATGCACTCAATTAAATTCCATTTAAGTCTTTTTAGTCTTTCCATTATTGTGCTGTAAGAAGACAACTTAATTATGAAGTTAGTTTTTGCTATCTAAGGAATGTCTAAACATTACATTTAAATTAAAATCTCAATACGATTTTTTGGACATTTTGCAATAGTTTCTCTTTGTGTCTGAAAAAGTTAAGATATGTAACTACGTTCAATATGAATTTTTTCACAAACGTTCGAAAATAACTATATATATATATATATATATATATATATATATATATATATATATATATATATATATATATATATATATATATATATATATATATATATATATTTGCATACAAATAAATGAAAACCTATTTATGAAACCAAAATACACGTTAAGTGGTATTTGAAAAAATTGGGATAAAGGGCTATTCTGCTCATTTTGTAAATATTCGGATTCAAATGATTAATGACTCGAAATTCCCTATTTTTTTTTTCACATTGTGAATCTCGAAAATAACTATAAAATATTTCTAATTAAATACATTTTTTATTCTCTAAGATCAGGAACTACAGAAGATATTGAGGAACTATTATGCCAAATTCGATAAAAAATTATGCATTAGATTTTAATTTAGAGGTTTTTCGTAAAAAAATTCTATCAAAGATTAGAATTTAAGGAAACGGAATCTAAAAATGTAAAATAGAAAAAATTATGTAAATCCAAATATAAAATCGATATAAATTCCGAAAAAGAGAGAAATAATATTCATACGGTTTCCTAAAGAAACAAATTCGAACTTTAAGAATATTAAATAAAAAATATATTCATAATTTAATAGAAAAAAATCAATTTTTCGCTATATTTACCTACTTTAAAAAGCTGCGATAAAGTCAAAACATTAATTAAAAGAATAATATTAGAAATCATTTGGTAAAAAATTGTAGTTTTATTTATTATTATTTTTATTTTCTTTGAGGTTTTACAATCACGAATAAAAGATAACGAATTTAAGGAGGGAAAATTCCAGTTTCTTTCAGTTTCGGAAGAGAGTGGATGAAAATAAATGACCATGAAATGAAACGTGTTTACCGAAGTCAAGAATCGCATAAATGTTACGCGAAATAAAAAATGACAAATTCTTTTTGTAGTGAAAGCCAAATAAAAATTTTATGCTGATTCCGAGCCGTTTTCAAGCAATAAAATATGGTATTCAATCTTTTAGAAAAACAGTACCTAGAAGAATTCTCTATTCTCATTCAAACTAATATTTCAATTTATTTATTGATTCAGAAATTCCATTAAGCGTGTAGGAACAAGCAAAACATATATTCGTTTGAGATTATTTTGCTTTATTTTATTCTAGCAGACGATATGTTTTATTTTTTAGATTTTACGAAATAAAAAATATTTTCAGTAATTAAAATTCTAAAATAATCTTGTTGCCAGTTCCGGGACACAAATTTCCTTGTTGAAATTACGATTTTTTTAATTCCATATTTAACTTGTCAGAAAAATACTGTAGTAAATTTTTTTTAAAGAAATTTATTACTTTGCTATTATGTGTAAAATTTTATCAGATCCATCCTATTTTTTTCTGTTTCAATCATATGTTAGATTGATTTAATTTGATTTTTTTCTTTATTATTTTATTTAATTTTGAGTTTTACAGAAGATTTTCGAGGTTTGTAAATAATTTATTTAAACGTTTCTGTGATAAAACCTCTTGTTTTAAACCTTTATGTTTGAATTTTCAACAAAATTTTTTTCAAAAATGATTGGTTAATTAACAAAATTCTATCTTTAATGATAATCATTGTCCGAATTACTTATTAACTGATTACAGATTTACCAGGATTTTATGGTAATTTCAGTGCATCTTTCTGTTGATAATAATAAAAAAATAAAAAATATATAGTTTTACTTCTTCTGTACAAATGGCATTACAATGATTTATACCTTTTGTCTGGTATTTACGCTAAGGGTAGATTCTTTCAAGGGTTTATCATATTACATAACTTTTCTTCACAACTGGAAATGTAAACAAGAATTCAGAAAAGAAGAGTCAATTGCAAATTTTAAAATATATATATATATTAAATTATCAGATTATTATCCAGGAACCTATTCATAATTACATAAAAGTCTGAATCTTATTTTTTCTCTTTCATTTTCATTTATTTACGTTCTCAACTGTTCACTTGGCGAATTCGCGACTTTTTCTGGCTGATATTCCACTTTGGCTGCTTTTGTTGGCGTCATCAGATGACAATCGAAAGCAGTTATGCAAATATGGACAACACCAAAGAATAGGATTTAGCAGAAACTTGCAGATTTCTAAAATAACCTTGAACTCCATAAAGTAATATCTTATGAACGCGGATATTTTAATCTTGCAATTTTGCATTATACTCAAACTGTATTTAAACGGAATTTATATTTTTATAGAGTAAAGGAAACAAAAGATTTTATCTATAACCGTGAGTGACATTTTCTCTTAAATATCGAGATTTGTAAGATATTTTTCTCCTTTTCATAAAATAAGAAAATGGGGCTCATTTAAATACAATCAGTAATTAAAGTGTAAATTATAAAAGGGGAATAAATTAAGGAAAAGATAGTGAGAAAGATAAAAGTTCCACAAGGAAGGAAAAAAAAGAAATTAATTAAAAGTTCATGCAAATGATTGCTGAATTGGAACTGATAAGGAAAATACCGAAAATTATTATTGCAATTATGCTTTTTATTGTTTTTTTTGTTTGAAATGGCTTTATCTATGCAAGTGTTTGTTATCGAATATAAATTTTTTCCCTCATCGGAGTGTTTGTTTATTGTTTGATTTACTTCGAAATTGGAACTTTTAATCAACTGTTTATTGATATTATTAGATAAAACAACTTAAAATATTAAACTATAAAATCGTTTTGTAATATTTTTCTTTAATTTGACTTATTTCATATTTGTGAAGATTCGATATTGTATTAAATATTTCGCTGATCTGTTTGAAGCTTTTTGAAATTTTGTACACAAGCAATCTGGCAATGTATTTTTCTGACATTTCAGGAACTTAATTACCAGTAAATCGATTTATTAAATTAAATGTTGATTCTATAATAGTGGTGCCATCTGGTAATGAGTTTAATTACCAGTAAAATGATTTATTGAATTAAATGTTGATTTTACACTACGGATGTCATCTGGTAGAGAGTTTGAAAAAAAAAGAGTTTAATATTTTTAAGATTTATAATACTGAATTCTAAAATAAATGAATGAATGAAAAGCAGAAGTTGATTAAAATGATGAAGAATGGTTATTTTTTTACACTAATAAAAATGTGTCTTTAGAAATTGTTTAATTAAATTTATCATTTCTCTACAATATAACAAATATACATCTGTCATTCGCTTAACATTGCCTAATTTCATTTAGCATTCTTCCAAGCAATTTATCCCCCACACACGCACGCACACATACATACATAAACATTCACACATGTACATATATACATAAAAACACACATATGTACATAGATACATAAGCACACAAACACACTCACGTACATACATAAACACACAAACACACTCACGTACATACATACATGAACACACAAACGTACATATATAAACACACAAACACTCTCACGTACATACATACATGAACACACACAAACACACTCAAGTACATACATACATGAACACACACACGCACATATATAAACACATAAACACACTCACGTACATATATACATGAACACACTCACGCACATATATAAACACACAAACATAATCACGTACATACATACATGAACACACATACGCACATATATAAACACACAAACACGTACATACATACACACTGACACACATGTGCATATATACATGAACACGCACACGCACTTATATAAACACACAAACACGTACATACACACACTGACACACACATACATACATACTTAAGCACACACAGATACACACGTACATACATACACAAACACAAACGTACAGACACACACGTACATACATACATAAACACACACTTACATACATAAACATACACGTACATACATACGTAAACACACACGTACATGCATGCATAAACACACACTTACATACATAAACACACACGTACATACCTATATAAACACACACGTACATACATACATAAACACTCACGTCATGCCTACATAAACAAACACGCACATACATATTTAAGCACACAAAGATACACTCGTACATACATACATACACAAACACACACGTACATACACGCACTCACACCCAGACACATACGTACATACATACACACACAAACACACACGTACATACAGACGTAAACACACACGTACATACATACGCAAACACACACGTACATACATACGTAAACACACACGTACATACATACATAAACACTCACGTCATGCCTACATAAACAAACACGCACATACATATTTAAGCACACAAAGATACACACGTACATACATACATACACAAACACACACGTACATACACGCACTCAC
>JAOUZG010029590.1:3848549-3859994 GCA_026289955.1 Argiope argentata | reverse complement strand
AGGAATGTAATTTCGTTAAAATTTCCCACATTTAGTGCAGTTTAACAATCTGTTAAGATCAAATAAATGAAAATAGAGAAATCCTAATTAAAACCAATATGTTTTGACAGTTTTAATATTTAAAATATGTTTTTAGTTATTTTGAATCCCCATAAAATATTTTAATATGTAGTCATTTCCAACTTTATTTTCAAGTTTGTATTTTTTCCCTCTCTCTTTTTTTGGCACATCAGTAATCTCAGAATGGAAAAAGCAAGAAAATTAGATAAAATATAAAAATGTAACTTCCATTGAATTGAAAGTGCCATTATCTCTTTTAAAAATGATTAGAAATCTAATACGAACAGTTAACATTGCATGACAATATATAAATTAAATTTTAACTGATTTTTCAATTTTTATCTTAAATGAGCTCCTATTGTTTTATTCTAAAATATATTCTTTTATTTCCTTATCAGAATACTATTTTTTATATCTTTATTTCTAACATATGCTCTAAAAAATTGCTGACTCTTTTGATTCCCACTCCACAAGCAAAGCGATAAAAATCTGTAACATTTTTTTTACGTGTACATTTGAAGACACCTAAATTTCCGTTTCCTAAGTCTATGCTAGTCAAAGAAATCTCTTTGACCAATTCATAATAAAATGATTCAAGGTAAAATTATTGTCATACTGCTCATGTGTCGTGGTTGTATTCCCATACCATTTATCGTCATAAATTTTCTAGAGCGCGCGTTAGAAATAATTAAATAAAAAATTGGAAATTAGATTAGGAAATAAGAGATTATTTTAGAATGAGTCTAAAACGGGCCAATTTAAGACAAAAAAAATCAAAAAATTAATTAAGATTTAAATACGATTTAAAAATATTGGTACTTATCTATATTTGTGTGTATGTTAGATTCCTTATGTGAAGTCTCGATTTCATCAACTAGTTGAACAAGATTCCTGGGCATTTTTAAGACGAATGATTTTCATCTCTTACCCCAAAAGAATCATTTTCTTCCCTGTGGCTAGAATTTCAAAACAATTCCAGAAAAATATAGAACTCCACATCACTGATGGCAACAATTTTTGAAGAGGAGATCGAAAACCTGATCTACCGACTTCATAAACTCGAATATTCACGGTAAAAAGTAACCATGTTAGTAGATAACATGCTTTCAACACCTTTTTATGGTTTATAGGAGCTTGAGAAAAAAAATCACAATTTTAATGTAAATCAAACCTTCTTCTTTTTTTTCGTTTTTCTATTTTATAAAAAATATTAATGAGACTGAAGTACTTCTTTTTAAACGAATTTCAATTACTTATCGTTTTCATTTACATCTTTGTTCTCATTTTATCAATTTCCATATTATAATAAATGGTGAAATGTAATAAATTATTATTTTGCTGAGCTAAGTTTTATTTCAAGATCTAGCATATCATCTTCTCTCTAAAGCTTCGCTTCTGATTGGTTCGGCAATGTTAAAGAAGATAATTGAATTCTAATATTAATTTACCATTGTTTCACTTCATTACGAATTGATTCTATTAAGTAATATTTTTTATCTTCAGTTTATTCTTGTATAAAATATTGGTTGTTGTTTCTTATGGCACTTGCCAAGGATAAGCTCGCTGAGGTAGTCAGCGATTTAAGCCTAATCAGCGTCTCTTGTTTTGTAAGGGGGAATACTAGGGAATGCCAACTAGGGCCAAGAATGCGACTTTTGCTACTCACTCATCACATTCGCTTGCACAGCCCCTTTTTAAAGGGGGGCACATTAAAACCCCTTACAAATAGAACACAGAAGATCAACTTTGCCCAAACTGAGACACCCAGATCAAAAGGAAGACCCGCTACCCTTATAACAGGACGCCGGCTTAAATTATTTGCTGAACATATTTCTTGACTTCAAATGTTTTCAAATTAAACATGAATACAGAATTTGAATTAACAAATATAATGACTATATTAGCCAATTAACTGTTGTTGACGAGTACACTCGTCATAGAAAAAGTGCATTTTGGGTCATGATGAGTTTATACGTCATGAGTAATAATTAATTTAAAGTAAATTAGAGTTTTATAGTAGTTTAGAGTAATTAATAAGAGCAATAATAATTTATATACAAGTTTTCTAAATAAGTTGAAACAATTAATGGTTAATGAGCAGTCATTTGAGGTGGATGTAGAATATTTTGATCCAAGTCAATATAGATTAAGAGGCATCTTTCTCCCTTTTTTTAATAAATAAATGATTTAATTTAGTTGCACATTTAAACATATTTTTGACTAAATCAAAACATTGATGATTTATTTTTTGGCTAATATTTTTTTTTCCGTTATTTTGTGAAAATTATTTATTTATTAATTTTTTATGACTTACAAAAATAATTTATTATCATGTCAAAACATGATGTTATTTTGGAAATGAGAGCCAACAAAATTCCGCATGCGAAAAATAAGTAAAACCGTAGACGGAAAATGAGAAAAATCGTGGGCGAAAAATTGAAATTTTATTATCTGCCGGTGCATCTCAAAAAAATCAGCTTTTAATAACGCGTTGGCATCCCATTTACAAAAGCTCTGATTTTAAAAAATAAGTTATTGACTACAGCAAATAAAACCTAGAAAAATGTCGCTTTGAGCGCGTGATTGTATGAAATGAAATAAATAGGAAATGGGATATTTTTTAAACAATCAATGCGAGACAAAGTTTTTTGGATCGTTTGCAATACTAAAGTGACTCATTTAATGAAAGAATTAAAATGAATAAAAATGTAATTTAACTCGCACGAGCACGTGGTGCTTGGCCGATCAAGAAATAGTGTTCTGACATGATACATTGAAATATGAATAACAGATTTCATTTTAATCTTTTATTCACATTTGTATCCATTTTGTTGAATAGATAAATGTGTGTTTGTAAATGCTGTAATAACTAAGCTAACATTATAAAATTGATTAGTCACACTCGTTGAGTTGTATCTGGCAGTTAATATTAACTAATTCCTTATTCATACACATTTTATGATTAATAAAATTTGATTTTTTTAATTAATTTATTAATTTGGGAAACAGGAAACTAACATTTTCTAATCGATATACTTGCGACCAGAAGCAGTTATCTAGTCTAGAATCTGCTACCTCTACTCCTAATTTCCTAGTAGTTTGAGATTTCTTTTTTTTATTGTTAAAAAATGATATTAATATTATACAATAAATAAATACCTATTTTGTTAAGATATTATAACCTCAATCAATTAGTGTCGTAAAACGGACAGACATTATAAAACATTACAACTTATCTTTCCACACATCAAAATCGGTTCTAATGTATCTGAAACTCTTATTCGATTTTAGCGACGGTTATTTTCCTTTAAGCAGTAAATCATTCCAGAGATAAAAATAGTACATCGAGACCATTAGTTAAGCGATATTTCTAAGAACACTTTTGTATATGAAGAAAATATATTATGTTCCCATCTATTCGCTCTGTTTTTCCCCCCTTTTACGATATTTTATTCCGTTGCAATTGAATGTACTACTGTTGCAATATAATGATAGATGTATGCTATATAGAGTAAGTGATTGGTTTATAGAGTAATTTATTCAAAGACGTTGTTCGTTTGCTTAATCGTCCGTTAAGCAATCTTCGATTTGCCATAAAATTCCATGAATGAGAGATGAATGCCTTATTAGAATCTCCTAAACATTTCTTCAATACTATGCATTGAATGAGAAGTACGATTAGTAATAAAAAAGTAGTATAATTTTTTTTCTAAATTAATTTCTACTTAGGTCAATAAAGCAAAATTTTATTTTAGTTACATTTTATTAAATAATTCCAATTAACATAAATAATTTATCAAAAAATTATTTATGGCCTAACATAATCAAGTCTGTATCGGGTAAAAATAAATCAGAACACACTGCGCATGCGTGGATTTTCAACGCCAACTGAGGCAACACAAATGTGTGAATTTTCTACGGCAGTTGGGGTGACGCGATACAGATCAGAATTTTTTTTAATTTACTCTACTCTGTTTTAATGAATCCGAAAAGTCTATGAATTAACAATGTTTAATTTTAGATGCATCAAACACTAAGCAAATAAACAGAATCGTTGAAAATAATTGGGCGAAAACATGTTAAGCCTAACTTCCTTATCGTGGGAGGAAAAACAAACAAACTGAAGTCTTACTCATTTGGGGATGGGAAAAAAGAAGATTTTGGACGTGAAAGTTAGACTTTAATTAATTAATACGAAATCAACCGAATGAATTAATATTAAAAAAAACAGTATTAAAATCAAGTGCCATCCTCAACAAGTTTAAAAATACGTAGATGAACTTGAGTGGATGAAGAAAAAGTATTTTATTAAAGATTGAAAATTTGAACAAGATTTTATATAGGATGAGTGTGAACTAATAGTGGGAATTGAAAAAGAAATTGGTTTATAGAGTAATATATTCAATATCTTAATCGTTCGCCATCGATTTTTCGTAAGTTTTATCAATTATAAATGAATGCTATGTTTAGATCAAAACATTTCTTAAATGCTGTGTAATGAGTGTGAAGCATGTTTAATAAAAAAAGAAATTATTCTGAGGGGTAATTTTTTAAAGAAATATATGTTTATAAATATATATTTATCGAAAATGCAGTAGAGTTTAAAACATTCTGCCAAAGTATTCTTGATTTTATTAAATGACAGCCGTTGTGATAGCAAACGATGGGAATTGATGTTTAAATTCCAAAAATCCCAATTGAAACGCTCTATTTACTGCCATTACTCATTTTCTTCCGTATGAAATTAGTTTCATCATTAGAGCGGAGTATGACTAGTATACGTTCATATTGCATATTCTTTTTCCCGTCCATCTTTTACATAATTATATGTGTGTTTTTTTAAATAAATTCAAATATCGCCAAAAATGACAAGATATATTTGTTTCAATCAGATTCAAATTTTTTCTTAGATGTATATTATCATTCAAGTCTAGATACCTACTCTTAAAATATAAAATAGTTAGGAATAAATTCTTTTTTTTTTAATTTTAAAATTTACTATTTACTTATATTTAGAAATAATTTCTTTTTGCCATATCTCTCAACGTATTTTCACTTTGATTTTAAATAAATTAAATTGGTGAAAAAAAGAATTGATTATTATTTTAAATACTTCACAATTAAAAAAAAACAATCTGTATAACGTTTAAAATAGATAAAGGAAAACTTGAACAGTTTTAATCATATCCCTGTGGCATATCATTATTTATTTAATATCAAGGAAATATTCAAAATAGTTGAAAATTCATTTTTTAATTTAATGCAAATTTTGTGATATTCAATTCATATTTAGAATTTAAGAACTATGCATTTTTCAGTTTTACCCAAGAAATTTTTGGTAGTTTTATGATAATTTCTGTTCAAACAAAAACAAAGGTGAAGGGGGTTGCTTTTTACTGATTTTTTCCCTTTAAATAAAAGTTTACAGAATCTACGAATAAAAAACAAAGATAATGTAAAATATGTTTATATTATCCCGATTTTATTTCATTCTTTTGATCTATAGACTAAGATCTACAACAGGCAGAGAAAATATAAAGATTTTGAGAATGCAACCTCGAATTTTTGAAAAAAAATGAGAGCAAAAGTAATGTTTTGAATTAAAAAAAAATACAACTACTCCCACAAATATTCGGGCACTTTTTAAGAGTTTTTGTTTTAATGCATTTCTGGTAAGAACAAATGTTCTGACATGAATTTTTAAACAGAATAATAGCATTTATTTTCTTTAAATTCATGTAAACATTGAATAAAATTCTAAAGATTTTATTTTCTAAACTTCCTTTTTAAAAAAGAGAGTATCATATAATAACATTGATCGTTCCAACGGAATGGTTAAAGAAATTCTTTATTAAATTTTTTTTCTGTCAGCTCAACATTGTTAATTACAGATCAAGAGTCATCTGAGCAGTCGCAGGAGTGATGAAAAAGTGAAAGAAGTATATAAAAAATTGGATGAGAATTGTAAACTACAAAGTTACGTGTGAATTTTTTTGCATCAACAAATTGTAAAGATATTGGAAAAGCGTATCTTACAGTTTCATACAAAAACTTACAATTCTGTTACATTTGTGCTTTCTAAAATGCTTATTTTTTTAAATTAAGAAAACTAATATAAATATGCTCCAAAAATGAATAAATCTTCTTATTACAAAAGCTAAAAAAGAAACTAAATAAATTACAAATGGATAAACATTGTAATTCTAGTTTTTGGGTAATCCTCAAAAAAAAAAAAAAATCAAATTCCTGTAAAACTCAGGATTTTCTTCCTCCTAACAATTAACAATTATTAATACATTGAAATTAATTTGCTTATTTTTTTACATATTTATTTTAATTTTTTAAGGCACTTCGATACTTATCAATTAATTGAATTATAATACCACTTTCACTGCCTGGATGCTAAGACTCAAAGAGTCTGTTAACCCTAACTCACATCGGTAATAAAGCATTATAGTAAATCAGTTATTAGTCAACGAACATTATGGTAATAAATTATTGATTAATTTAATTGCATCCTATTAAATATGTACTCACCGAATCGTGGTTCAATACTTTTTAAGAAAACATACAAAGCTGAAAATTTTGGAAAAAAGAAAATGGAATTACCTTGATTTGCAGCATAATAAAGAATATTCAAAGCGAAACATGACTTAACGATATCTTCTATTCAGCAATCCGTTGCCAAATACAGAGAACATAATTTTCGAGTTTTCTTTTTCACATGTATCCAAAATAAAAATAATTAAGAAGAAATATCATTTTATTGTTCTTAAATATAAAATGTTACTGGGAAAAATATGTATGTATATCAGAAAAGATACATTCAAAAAATATTTTTAATAACAATGACTTATAAGAATTTGTATTTTAGTAATTAATTAAGAGAAATAACAGAGTTGTATTCTATTTTCGTGAATATTTTATTTACTTTTAACTATCGCATATATTTAATATTGCGTTTCCATGGTTAAACTAATTGAGAAATTAAATATTAAGTCTTGACTTTATGCATAAAAATCTCTTTTAAAGTAACAAATCACCTTTAAACATTCAATCTCAAAAATAAATTAATTGACGTCAAATCTTTATAATACTGCATCAAATTTATGAAACAAACATTCATTAAGGCAGACGATTCTCATGATAATTAGCTCCAACTAAAAAAATGAATCTGAAATTAATTAGCGAATGAAGAAAAGAATTTTAATTTAGTTTTTTTTATATATAGATAGGAGATACAGAAACGTTTTATTCTTTGAGTTTTATTCATAGATTCATAATTCTAGTAGTTAAAATTGTAATATGAATTCATAGTAGTTAAAATTATAATATAAATGATTCTTTTTTCCTTTGAAATTAAAAATAAATTGTTTTTTTATATTTGTTTTGGCACTAATACTTATTTTCGAAGTAGAATTTATTTTTTAAAAAAGTTGAAAAATCGTATGACCAAGAAAATGATGATCTCTAAAACATATTTAGCATTATTAGAATTTGAACCCACATTTAAATCAAAATTCTTCAACATATTAAATAAATAAACGGCGAATTATACATACTAATGTTTTTTTCACATCGATAATAAATAAAAAGGTTTAATTTTCTATGAATGTTTTTTTTGCTATTCATTAAGATTATGTTTTGACATTTTATTGCAATTCTCTAAACAATAACATCTTTAAACTTAAAATCGCAGTTTTTTTCAATCCTCAATTTATTACAAATTTATCTTTTGTCTCAAACTTATAATTTTTTTAAGATTTAAAACATTAAAATTATTCGGTTTATATGAACGCGAAAATATATTCGTAAAAAGTAACAAAATAAATCCATTCAGTGTCTCCAATCTATTTAAATCTTAAAATCGATGAGTTTTTTTCAATCCTCAATTTATTATAAATTTTTCTTTTTTCTCAAAATTATATTTTTTTAGATTTAAAACATTAAAATTATACGGTTTATATACACGCGAAAACATATCCTCAAAAAGTAACAAAATAAATCCATTCAGTGTCTCCAATCTATTTAACTAACAAGCCCATTCCAAACGCAAACGATATCTTCCATTCAGCAATCCGTTGCCAAATCCAGAGCACATAATTTTCGAGTTTTCCTTTTTGACATTAACAGAGGCGCGAACGTTCGTGACCCGTAACATAATCCGTTCTCCTCCTCTTCAAAATTCAAACATTAAAAGAAAATTCGACGGAAAGCAAAGTTTTCCACCAGAGAACCAACATAATTAAATATTCAATTCGTATCCGATTTTTAATGCTTTCCCCAGCAGAATAAAATAATTTTCGAATGATCGACGCGTAGCGTTTTAATACGATTATCTTTAATTATGTGAGGCTAGCTTAGCTTGCTATCTAGACGGAATAATTAGGATGTTGGCGAATACATAATGCCCTGCTTGATTATCGATTTAATACGGGTACGCTACTCGGAAAGCCTCTGTTTCGGTTCTGTGTGTTTATTGTGAGCGATTCCAACGCCACCTCTAGTGCTCTTTAAAAGTCAGAGTTAATTTAAACGATGGATATCTTCGCCTCTCTTTTCGATCTCTCTTTTTTTATTTCAACCGTTATTATTTGGTGCAAATAGGGTAAAAATATTTCGTTTACTTTATTTTGGAGTGCGGTTCGTTATTGTAAATTAAATCAAATATTGACTCTCGTGTTTATTAGCATGAAATCCTGTTTTAATAAATGAAACCCTCCAGAATGAACGACATTGATGAAATGCACTTGTGATATTACTAGCTTGCATTTTAATGACTCTATTGTTGGAGTTAAATTAAGTATTCGGAATTCGCATTGCTTTGGAAAGCATGTTTATTAAAATGCAAGACTTGTATTTTAACGGATAAATTTAATATCAGATTTTAAAGTTTTATTCAAAATAATTGTAAGTGATAATTTATTGACAAAAGCAAAGTAAAATTTATTTTAAAAATTATTTTTGGAATTATTGTTTACTCTAAAGAAGTCAGAATTTAATAATCCATGGAATAGGTTATTTTATCAAGCATTTGATATCGAAGTTTTAGTTCAAATCTGAAATTAAATATCGATGTAAACTTTCACAAGAAATATGAAATTCTCTTTTCTGATTTAATTTGTTTTCTAATTAACAGAACGAATATTTATTTATAAGTATTTACGGGAATAATGAAAATATCTGAAAAGAAAAAAATTATAAACAAAATTAATGGAGCTATAATGTTTCCTTTTTCATATTTAATTCTGTTATTTTGAGTCTAGCTTAAAATATTAAACATTTTTTTTACCAAACTAACTTAGGAACATTATGAGTAAAAGAAATGAAAAAAAATCTAGACATAAATGAATTTTTTCATTTTTTATCAAAACCCTTAGAAAAATGCCCAAAAATTATCAGCAGAGAAATTTAAAATAGAAAAAAACAAGATATATAAAGAAGAACAAGATGTATGAGATATTACGTGAGGTCATTGTATTAATGAGACTTTAAAGCAATTTCTAATTTAAAACATTGTATATTTCACCATACTTCTTTTACTTTGGTAATTCTTTTTATTAAATGTTATGTTTGTTTATTATATAGACAAATTTACTTTACTATTTTAGGAAAAAATTTCAATGGATGTTCGATTTTTTAAAATCTGAATAAACTTTAGTATCCATTCAGTTTCAATTTAAAAGATTTATCATAACATTTTTTGATATTTATTTTATTTGAATTTTTCCTTAGAGGAAATAATAAGTAACCTGAAGTTAATACCTAATTTTTGCACAAAGTAACGAAGAATATTTACTTTTTTTAAAACATATATTTCTACAATTATTGTTTGTATGTTTTCTCTCATTCTATACTTCATAGAATCGTTTATTTCATACTATCGTTCGAATGAGGGTTCAAAATTACGTGGTATATTCTAAAATAGTCCTTAGTGATACTTTCAAACATAATGCAATTGTCTCTAAATGAAATTAAACTCGTGTATGTTGATTTTTATTCGATAAGAATGCAAAATTAAAAAGAAAATCAATTCAAAGATTTAAAATAATTTTATTTATTTTAGCAAAAAAATATATTTTTTTATATTATTCTAATTTTAATTATTTTTTTATCCCTGACTTTTTTTATGCCTTGCAGGAGTTTTAAAGTTAAATAAATAAATGTTTTAGGATATTTCTACATCTGTATTGATTATTTTTTGGTTCGAAATCGTTTGCTAAAAAAGAATTCACGAACAAGAAGAAAAAAAATTAGAAATACAATGTATTTTAATAATATTGTTTTCTTTTTGTATCAATAAATAACCGAACATTCGTGTTCTTTCACGATTCTTAAAGTGCAAACCCAAAGTTTATGCTGTAGTGAGTTATGTATTAAAATAAGAATGACAAAACTTTCAGAATAGACGGGGAAGAATATCCTACAGGAAAATATCGCTGAGCAATATATAAATCAGGAGCAATATTGAAACATCTTTTTGGATAAACTATCCTCTTTCCTGGATTTTATATCTGTGGATTGTGTACTTTTTTTGCACCGTGTTTCTTGGATGGAGAACCATTTTCGTTCAATACTTCTTCGGAATCTTTCCCCAGCAGGAATTTAATATATCATACGGTTCTTTTCTCTCTGAGCGGAAAGCTTTCCCCCTTATCGGTATTAAAGTGACAATTGAAGAAAAGTCTAGAGAAAATCTATTCTGTATTACCAAATCAATGATGGCCGCTCAATTGTCCGTATTTTATATTTTTTGACAGCGCAGCAACGGTTAAAGTGCGAGAATGAAATGTGAGTTCTTTTCTTGTGCAGGGAAGATAATATATTTGTAGTATAGTTGTAGGGTTAAAGTATTTCTTTTGATAAATAGTTTCTCAAAAGTAAATCACGGTTGAATGTTGGGAAAAAAATTCAATTGAATAAAGTTCTACATGAGAAAAATCAACACAAAGATACCAATATACATTTTTGTGTGATAGTATATGGAACTAGTTTTTGAAAAACAAATTGCTAATTTCATTTAAGATACATTTTTCTTTTTTGCTTTGGAAAAAAGGAAATAAATTTTTAGCGAGTGAGAACATGATGTTGTTATGGTTAGGAGATTTTGGTTTATATGGTTAAAGATTTTGAGCAGCCTGAAGTTATTGGTTGAAGAATGCTTTTACCTAATTTTGCCAGTATTGCATTAATATTACGTGCGCTTCTTTGAAGCAGATGCTTTATTAAATGTTCCACCTGCTTTTATCAGTATTGCCTTATTATTATGTATGCTTCTTCACAATAGATGCGTTTTTAAAAGATTAACCTAGAACTATGGCATCATAGCTTTTATTTTATCTCAAAATCGGTCGAGCTCCAAAACTTTGTTTGCCAGCTAGAAAA
>JAOUZG010029590.1:3828886-3848149 GCA_026289955.1 Argiope argentata | reverse complement strand
TGTCATCTCCTATAATGTTACTCTTAATGCCTGTAAAATTTCAAATTCGTTTAAAACTCATTTTAAAGGTCCTTGTTCGCCTTAATAAAATAAGTTATTCTGATTTAAATAATTTGTTCTTATACTTTAATTTATTTATTAAGGATCATTCTCCATTTCCTTAATCAAAAATATGAATACAACAATTTTGCCATAAGCTTGTTACAGAGAATTTAGATTAGATCAAGGAATAAATAAGTAATATTAAAAAAATTAAAGTCAATTCCTACTCAGGTCAACAAAGAAATTTTTTATTTCAGTTACTTTTTATTAAATAATTGCAATTAATATAAATAATTGATCAAAAAATTACACCTGATCAAACCAAAATCAGGCTGTATCTATTAAAATTAAATCAGAACAGACTCAAATCACACTAATTTGGCTTTGAATTTTCAACACCAAGGGAGGATTAAACGGTAATTGAATCAACGCAAATGCTTGAAATTTCAACGCCAGTTGGGGTAAAGCGATACAGATAAGAAAATTTCAATTCCCTTTATTCTGTTTTATTTTATTTCGAAAGTACTTCAAAATGAATCCGAAAAATCGACTCATTAACAATGTTTAAATTTAAATGCATCAAACAAATAGAAAAAATAAATAGAATCGTTTGAAATAATCGGCCAAAAACGTGTTGAGCCTAACGTCGCTAGGTGGGGAAAAACAAACAGAATTCATTACTTATTTGGCGGTGGTTAATGCTAGTTTTTAATTAATTAATAATAAATTAATTTATTAATATTTGAAAAAACTGTATTAACATCAAATGTCATCCACTACAAGTTTTAAAAAATTTACTTGAAACTTGAGTGGATGAATAAAAATTATTTTCGATCGAAATTTGAACAAGATATATATACGTACTATATATATGTGTATACATATAGGGAGAGTGTGCGCTAATAGTAGAAATTGGAGAGGAGAAGGGTGCCAGTCCAGGTGACGTCCTCGGCATCTAACCACGGTTCAAAATTAAGAGGTTCGTCCGAAAATAGCCCTAGTGTTGCTTTACCCCTGGACGTTAATATAACTAAAACTAAATCAAGGTCTATTTTAGATGTTAAAAGCTCTATAGTCAATTGATAACTGAGCTGTCACTTGTGCTATATAATAAAGCAGTGTTTTAAAATAATGCAAGTGATTAGTGTCTAGATGTAAACAAAGATTTTCGCATAAGATATTAAATCTTAATGATGGTTTAACGGTCCAATGATGGCACTTATATACGCAGAGGCGGAAAAAATGCTTCAGGTGCTTGTAAGGAAAATTAAAATATATTGGAAGTACGTTAAATTAAAAAATGGAGTTTTGCATAATCTACTGATGATTTAAATATATTTATTATCGTTAAAACAAAAATCTCGCCAATAATCCCGCCAATGCCGTTATATTTAAAAATATTTTTAGATACAAATGCATGCATATCTAGTATCTCAATGGGTGTGATATTTTCATAAACTGATCTTGAAATGTATTCTTTTCGATTATTTATTATTACTGAAATAATGATCTTGAAAACAATTCATCATTTTACGAAAAATATTACATCATTCTTCATAATTTTTAAGATTTATAAAGATTTAAAGATTCTGAATCGTGTTTTTTAGGATTCATCATAAATAAAGGTCTTAAAAATGTTTTATTGAATATATCTATCCATCCATACCTATATTAATAATAAAGATAAATATATGTGTTGGCGTTGTACAGACCAGACCTTTCGGCCGACAGCTATCAAATTTGGCGCATATATACCTAGAAGGGCATGAATTCGCATTCTTCTGAAATTTCATTTAATTAAAAAATAAGCTAAATTTTGACATTTTCTCACGATAACTTCCAAAAATATTGTTGTTACAGAAATTAATTTTAAATCTTTTCAAAAGTTAAAAAATTATGTGTTTACTGATAACAATTCAATAATCGTGAGCATTTTTCTTGAGTTTCGGCACTTTTTAAAAGCAATTTCTTTGCTTAATAGATAACAATAGATAACATTGATACCTTAACAATAGATAACATTGTTATATTGTTGAAACATCGAAACTCAAATCTTTATAATTTTTTTATTACAAATTTACTCAAAAGCTTTATTTTTTCTAATGCTGAAAACTAAAGAAAAAAATTTTGCTTTATGTCTGTGTAGTTTTCAAATTAAATAAAATGAAGTTACAATACCGTTAAAATTGAAAGATACTTGAATCAGATATTTATGTTTTTAATAGCATTATTATATTACAAGAGCTGTTTCTATCCAAAAGTTCATGTATATTTTAAATAGGCCTTAATTAAGACATCTTTAAATAAGACGATCTTAAATGTCTTAATGTTAATCTTAATGTCTTAATTAAAGTAAGACATCTTTAATATCAAACAGTTCAGAAGAATCATTAACTTAAAGTTAAAAAAAACGATTTTTCTGAAATAAAATAAAATCAATATTCCTAACTAATCAGACGCAGCTATTAATAAAATGTATTCAAATATTTACAGAAAATGCGCTGCTATTGAACAACATATCCTTGAAATTAATGGGATGATTTTAAGGACTTAATTTATCAAATAAAAAAACACATCAGAGCACATTAAAATTGCAATCATTAATTCTGTAACATAATCAGTCCTAAGAATGAAAAAAAATTAACCTTAATAAAAATGCTAAACGTTAATTTAATCATTTTAAATTCGCTTAAATCAGAAAATAAATTCCTGTATGTAAATGAATGAAATCTAGTTAAAATTATAATTTAATTACTTAAAGAAAAAAAATGGAATTGAATATTTCTACTTGCTTTGTAAAAAAAAGTACGAAAATTGCACTTTCCATCGATTTTATTTAAATTATTAATATATTAAAAACACAAAACGAAACTCTTCACTGTTTCTTTTTAAACTGAATAGTTTATGCGCAGACGATTTTTTCTAACTGCCTTTCTAATCGATTCAGTCTGCCATTTTAATTTTAAATAATAACATATTAAATATGTAGTATAATGGATTCTTGTACAGCGATGGGAATATGTTTCACGTTATTAAGAAATCGCTTTTTACAAGCTATGTATTATCGGATGAATTTGTGCTTATTCGAATGTATCTCTAATTTGTAACTACGCATACTGCTAGTAAAAAGTTACCTTGTTTAAATTATGAACTGTATTGATTAAATTAAAATAGCAAATATTCTTTTTTTAAACGAAACAAACGAAAAATAAATAGGCAAAAGTTAAAAAACTGTTATATTTATCTTGCGTGTAATACGGAGTTGGTTACCATGTTATGTCGAATAAATTCAAAATATTTTCGTCATGTTACACGAATTCACTTTTTGGATTATATGAAAAATAAATTAAAAACTTCCTATTGGAAGTCAGCTTTAATTAATTATATGAAAAAAAAAACCATGAAAAAAAAACGTTTTAGAATTATGTTTTAAATTATCGTCTGCAGATGATTAAATTGCCAACCATTAATGACAAAATTTTATTTTGATGAATTTGATCATCATTCGATCTAAAATTAAGATGAATTATCTTATAATATGATTATATCATGAATTATCAAGATTATCACTTCAAGAATCATGGAAATATACAATAATTTGGTATTTGTTCCAACAATTTTAAATATTTAGATATAAGCTTTAAGTTGTTAGTTATAATATTACATATTTTATAATAATCAAAATGGCTTATAAGAAATAAGTAATGCAAAATTCATATGTGATAAGTGGAAAAAAAGTGAATAAAAAAAGCAAATCTAATTTTTCTATCCGAATTATATGGTTGTGAAAAATTGTTTTTCATCTATGTTTTTATACAATGATAAAAAAATGAAAGAAAATTTAGGAGTTAAATTAAAGCTGATATTTTACTTCCATTAAATTTATTAAAATACAGGAATATATTTATTTTATTTTCATTGACTTAAAAAATAAAATAGTAATTAGATTAATAAAATCAATCTACATTTTTTTTCTGTTTTTAAAAAAATTGAAGATCACGCAAGAATAACCTTGAAAATTCGGCTGCTGCTTCTTAGATATTTTATTAAAAAAATTTCGGTGCGCTTATAATTAAATTATTCAAAACAGCAAATAAAACATATTTCTTTAAATTTATTATCTTAATTTTTCATGCAAAGCTAAAATGTTTTATTTAGAAAAGGAATGTGTTTTATTCGATTAATAACGGTGGAAATTTATTTCTAGAAATAAAAAAAGTATTAAAATGTAATTACTTAACTTTATTTATCTGAACGTGAGAGCCGATATTTTTTACTTAGCTTTTAATTTATTACTTTATTTCTTTTTCTTTATATATTTTTTGGACGGATTTCAAAAGCAGAACAACTTAACCTGCTCTTTTTCACTTTCTGTGTAATTCTTAATAATTAAATTTAAACTGTTCTGTTATATGTATTGTGCATTTGTATCATTTATACAAGAAAATACTACTAAAATCTGTTATATAAATTTTAAATGCAATTAGAAATTGGTAAGTAATTTACAGAATTTCATGTTATATTATGATTTTGAAACTTCTTTCATACAAATTGATTATCATGTTTTGAACATCCATTTAAGTATGGTAAAAAAAGCCATGTTTATGTGGTGCTTACTCAAGTTAATCTATCTTACCATTGATTAACTAACAAATTGCCAAGAATAATCTTTTTGATCTACTCTATATTTTCTATTTGTAAATTATATTTGATTATAATTAGATAGATATGTTTAAAGGAAACTTCAAACCCAACACATCTGATTAACTTTTTTATGCACTGTTTACTACTTCAGATACTCTTAATATTATAGTTCATTTTTGATGTACTGTAAATTTTTCTAGACTCTCCGACTAGCCCGAAGGCACACGGGTTTAAACCACTAAGGCTAAATGACCGGACCGCCGCAACAGCAACAGTGGCAGGAACTATGGTTGAATCCTAATATCCATCACCAGCCACGGCATAACCCTTCCTGTAGGAAGTACGTCCAGTCATCGAGGGGGGGGAGCCTACCCCCCCATGTTATCCAGAATGGCAAGATCCAACCATCATTCGTGAAGCATCTCATTCTCCTTTCGAAGCTCCCTCCTAACGTTTTTTTGACGTACTGAAAATCAAAATCTCTACTAAAATTATAAATGAATGTCATGTTTTTATTCTAAGAGCCTAGCTACTTAACCTAGATTTATCAAATTTGTCAAATTTAAGGCGATAATGTGCATTTTGGATCGATTTTTCAAAGATTTGGAATAGAATTTCATTTACTTGAAAATAAAGCGAATTTTCAATGATTTTTTTATTATAACTTCCAAAAATATGGTAAATATAGTAGCACAATTTTTTTTACCTTATCTTGAAATTCAAAAAATTATATTTTTAATTATGTCTATTCCCAACCCCATATAATTGTTTTGATTTTTTTAATTAATGTATTTTATAACAATTTTTCATTATTGGCATGAAACAAATTTGTTTTAATTGCTCAGAGTAATATTTATTTCAGTCTTTCTTCTCCATTGCTGGTAGGCAAGGATGTAAAGATTTGACTTATTCTTCCATGTTGATGCCGTATAAGGAACTTTTTTAATAATTGTTTTGTTTTTCTTACATTTAAAGCGTAATTTCAGAATTAATTAAAGGTGGACGATTTTTTTACGATATTTTCCTTTTTATACATGCTGATCTTTGATGTATCAGAATGCCTTAAAATATAATACATTCAGATAAATCAAAACATTTTAAACAAAACATTTAAAAACATTTTAACAAAGCATTTTAAACAAAACATTTTAAAACGATAAATTTCAAATCTAAAAATATTTTAACGAAGAAATTATTAAAACTAATTGGTAAAGAAAAATGTTTAATTTTAATTTTTTGCTACAATTAATTCCAGTGGACTAATTAGTTGCCAAAAATAATTTAAATTAACTAAAATCAGTTACAGAAAATCTTTTTTATCTTATCGTCTGAGAGATCTCCTTAATTTTCGGCACCAACTATAATATGGAGCAGCACGACTTGTGGATTTAGTCGATTAGTCAAAAAAAAAAGTAATTCCAATTTTCATTACAAATTTTATATTGACATAATACATTTAGTTCAGCGAATTGTTTTCATTGCCAAGAAATGTGTTAACAATTTTTTAAATCTTAGTTTGGCTATTCTACAGCATAATATGAACCTTGATAAATGATTTGCCGAATCTGCAACGTCATGCTTTTTTTTTCAGATTGTCAACGTTCCTTTCTTCAAATACAGTTTTGCAATAACACTACAAACAGAAATTGCAGGGAATGAGATCCGAGGAAAGCAGTGGCCATCTATAAACAAATGCAGAACTGAGAAAGAATAATTGAAACATTAGGTTGCAAAAATATGCACAATGGCATCAAATGATGCATTCTGATTAAGTGCTGCTTCAACTGCAATTGTTCATCGAAATTTCACTATTTTAAATTTAAGCAAGGTGAATCCATTGAACCAACGATGCTAAAATGAAATTTGTAGATTAAATTATGGTTTTTGAGATTCTTTTGATTAATTAATTTCATCGATCGCATGTACAGTGCCACGTCACAATTTGTGGCAAAATTTGAGCTTGCTTTAAATAGATTGAAATATCATAGTCTGAAGGATATACATACCAAATTTTGCATTATTAAATTGAACATATTGTTTTACAGTAAGAATCTAAATACACTTGTTATTTTATTGTCACAAAAATATGAATTAATATATTGGTTTCCTATTCTTTGAAATTAATTCTAACTGAGCATTTTTTATTGATATCTATGTAACAACCATCATAATCCAAATATGTATTTTAATAATTTAATCCAATAATGATACCAATTTGTTATACTGGATACTTGGTAAACCAAACATTGCACGAATTGAAATTCTTTAATTAATATAAGCATTCGGAAGACTGTGTGTTCAAAAATATTTGTAATAATTTCAATATAAGGATATTTTATATAAAATATTACATTATACAATAATTCTCTTATCGTCAGAAATTTTAATTTCAATTAAAATCAGAATTTCAGTTGCACCAAACGATTTTTAAAACTCGCGGATTATTGAAAAATTAAGGACTGTTCTAAATGATTTTGAAAATTGTTTGAAAGTTAATTTTTCTGAATAAATCCTGAATGAATTTTTTGAAAGAACAGTTCAAATTTTAATTAAACTTTGTCAAACGATTGGCATTTCGAAAAATAAGTTAATAAAAAGATTTAATTATGTATAATATTTTAATTGAGTGTGAAATAAAAGCCGAAAAGAAAATATTCTTTAAATGTCTAATTATTCTTGAAACGAAAGTTACGAGCCGGTACAACAAAAAAATAAACTAAGTTTCTAATTAATAGAAAATTAATTACTTTAAAAAATTTCATACATCCATTAAAGTACTTTAGTATTTGAATAAAATCTAAAGTACTCATTTCAACAAATATTTACGCTAAAGGTTACAGTTATTATATATGAAATCAGCGGGTACATGCAATTAATATTTTTAATGTAAAATATTCCCTTAGATTTTTATTTTAATTAAAATTAGAAAATCTTTCGTATCAAAAGATTTTGATAATCTGAAGTTTCTCGATGAATTGCGAATTATCACAAATGATTTTTTAAAAACAACGGAAAGTAATTACTTTTTCACAAGTTAAAAATTATTTTTAAAGAATAATAATAAATTCTACCTAATATTAGTTAAGTTTAATTATATTAACGTCCCATTGTAAAGCAACACTGTGACTATTTTTGGTACTTACTTAGTGTTTCTGAATAGCGGTCAAATGATGAGGACGATACCTGGACATTTGGCCCATGGAGGGCATGTGGCAATGAGGGACTGAACCCCTTACACGACGGTTTTTCGGTGAAATCGGGTTTTGAACCAGAAATTCTACGACTAATAAGACAAAACCTTACCACCACGCCATCGCGACCATTCTTTCAAATATTGAGAATGTGTTATTGTGTTTACAACTTAGAATCTGTGAACACCCATTTTAAGCAATAAATTCCGTTTGCATCAAACATTCAAAGCAAAAAAGGTAAATTTTGAATCAATTCTTAAATCGCAAAAAAATCATAAACAAGTTTTATGTTGGTGAATAATTTTTAAAGTCAATGTGAATATGAGAAATTTTACGTAAATTTCTCTCCTTATTATATTTCAGCTTCATTAAATTGTATTTATTTAGTAAATCTTGTTTGCCGTCATGTTGCTTGATGGCATAAAAATACACAGGCTCAAAGTAAATGTAATTTTTAATAAATAAAAAGTTAACTATCTAATTAAATTTCTGAGCAAAATTTAAAAAACAAAATATATTGAATCGTTTGATTTTTATTTGCAAATAGAAAATTTTCGTTTCCATTTTTATTTATATTTATATTACATAATTAGTTGCCATAAAAAGTCTTTATGAAAATATTGCAAACAATAATTAATCGGGAAATGATTATTTTATTTCAGTCTCAAAATGATAATTAATCATCTTGAAACGTAAAAATAAAAATATTTATTTAAATAAGCCTTAAGGCTTAGATTCAATGATCCGTTTTAAAATATCGAGCAAATATTGAGTTTAAAAGAAAGTTTCATTATTTCTTTATGAATCTCAAATGAAATATGTATTGAAGAGAAGTGAATTATGAAATTAAAAAAGGTACACACGAGCATTTTCAAAGGAAAATATTATTACTGAGTTAATAATATTTCAATCAAAATAAAAATTTATAAACTATTTAAAATATTTAATAAGAAATACCAATATAACTATCACTAATAAGTGAAGTAAAGCTTCTTCAATCAGTAATTTAATTATAATTTTTTTTAAAGTTGTTATGCAGTAAAATATTTAATTCGTTTATAAGAGATAAAAAGTAATAAGTTTGCATTATTTAGAATTAAAGAATATAACAGCTCAACATAATAAAATCAAATCATAGAAATACTAAGTACTTTAATCCGATAAGAGGTATTCTTTTTCTCTAGTTACCAAAATATAAATATAAAAATTTTGGCAACACATCATCAATGTTTCAAAATCAATTTCAGTTTTTTAATTATAAAATTTTTCTGTCTTAACAATTTGTAAGGAAACTTAAATTTTAAGCTAAATTATTTATTTTTAAAATTTTTAATGTAATTTTATTTTGATAATGCTTATGAAAATTCTCAATGAAAAATTATTAAAAAAAGTGACATTTTTGATTACTTGTCTATTATTTTAATTTTTGATTACTTTAATTAATGTCTTTAACATTAAATGTATTGTTAAATGGAATCTTACAGCTTTTTTAAAACTTAAATTGTATAAAAATATAAATGCTTTGACAGAGTCAGTTTATTTTTAGACACAACCATCGACAAAAATGTTTTTGTTCATCATGTCTCCACTCTTCGCATTGCACGTACACCAGTCTAATATCGTTTGCTGTTATCATCTGCTAAAAATAAAATATCGTTTGCTATTTTAATATTTTTGCAGATCTTTTGAATAAGAAAACTCGGTTTTAAATCTAATCATGTAAGAGAAAAATAATTGGATGTATAAAAACGTTTTTAAAATTTTTAATTAAAATACATAATTTATTAAAATGATGCGCCATTTTTTTTAACATGAAAATTCAGTGAATTATTTTGAGTATACATCATAGATTATATTACGTTCTTAGAGTAATACAATTTTTTCGTCATATGCTATTATTTAATTTTCAAACAAATTTAATGGAGAATTTAAGTAAAGTTAACAATATATATCAGAAATTAAAAGAAGAATAAAAATAAAGTTAATAATACATATATTAGGAATTAAAAAAAAGAATAAAAATAAAGTTAACAATATATATTAGATATTAAAAAAACTAACTATATATATTAAAAATTAAAAAAACAAAACTAAATTAACAATATATATAAAATTAAAAAAAGATTAAAAATAAAATTAACAATCTATATTAGAAATTAAAAGAGGCAATATATAATGTTAACGAACATAAATGACGTTAAGGCAAATAGAAAATAATATTAATTAAACGAGACAAAGTTTAAGAACAAATAAAAATTTATTAAAATTCTGATTCAAATGCCAGATTTCAATGTCATAACAATTATTAAAACACAAAAAACATCCAAAAAGTAAATTATGTTTTACATTTAAAGCAACAAATGCAAGATAGGAATTTAAAATTTAAATTGACAAGCAACATTTAACTCTATTATATAAACTTAAATGAATGCGTTTCTGTATTAAAAATTATTTTCCTCTTTGAATGAAATCAATCCATAGCGGAAAAAAAAACGAAAATCGAGTAAGAATTTAATAATGTATTGTGAATATGTTTCGTCGAAATAAATTTATTCAAATCTAAAATACCGCAATTCGAAAAGTATTATGAAAGCTTATAATTGCTAAAATATAATTTACATTTGAATAGGAATTTCAATTCAAAAAATTCAACGTTAAAAAGATTGATATAATTATGAATATTAAAAAGGAAGGAAAGAGATTTACTTTTTCTGCCAACTGGCTACAGATTCATGTTACACATTGATAGAAGTAGAAATAGTATCTCATATTCTCCTTTTAAAAAAATGATTATTTCATTATCAACAGAATTTTCTTGTTTAATGCCCCGAAAATACTATTTCTTGCATTATTGATTTTCATGATTTACTGGAATTCGACATATATATTTTTAGTAATAAAATTTCTTAAAGATATTTAGTATTTTTATTGTTTTAATGTTATTTTTTTTTTTTAAATTTTTCCATTTGCATTATTACACAATTGTCTTTTTTTTCACAATATTAATATCCAAGTGGATAAGTAGTTTTTTATACGAATCGTTATTATTTCTTATAAAAAATTATTTATTCAGAATCATTTCTTGTCGTTCTTTTTTATTCAGATATATTTTTTAATTAATAAAATAGAATTCAATAAATGTTAAAAAGGAGTAAGTTAAAAAAGTTCCAATATTATTATCATAATTAATTACTGATATTCTCGTCAATAAAAGATTTCATTAAAGAACTTTTTTGTAATGTAACGGATTTCGATATTATTTATTTAATCATACAAGTAGATTGAAAAAAAATGGCGAATAAACTTTACATTTTGTGATCTTTACAAACAGTATCCCAATACGGTCAGCAGATAAGTTCTAAAATCATATATTCTACTATCCAGTTTCGTTGAGACGCCATTAATTCTGGTTAAAAGTGATTCCACTATAATTTATTCGCATAATCATTCATAATAGAGTTCTTTACTTCTATAATAGCTTTCCTAAAACTTCTACAATTGCTAGCTTCTATATCAAAAGAATGAAAAAACTTCCCATTTCCTTTAGGATATCACAATAGACCTCAGAGACAACGGTCCTATTCTAGCTTTGGTGATGTCTTCCTGCCAGCTGATAGAGTTGCAAAAAATTCCTCGAAGCTGATACCTCCCCCCCCACACACACACTTCCTAACGCATGCAAACGATATTAATCAACTTTGTGGTCACCAGAGAGATCAGACGCTTTTTTTTATATTCTTTTCAAACGATTATTTATAGTTCATCCTGGTAAACCGTTATCCGTGTTGTTTAATCATAAAATCGTGACTCAACAAAATTGTATTTTAAAAGATATTTTTTAAAATTAATTCCATTAACTCATTGGTGACAGTTATCAGCATTTTAACAGCATTAAAATGCAAGTTTAATTGAGTGTTTAATCTTTTCCGTTCCCAATTTCTATTTTCGCATTTCTAAAGCAAAGGTTTCAAAAATTGGACAATAAAAAGTATTTATTTTTCTTTTCGGAAAACAATCACTTTTCGATAACGACTAGTTGAGGTAGTAATAAAAAAAATAAAAATGTTTTTAAATAAATGAATTTGTAAAAATAACGTAAATTATATGAATTAAAAAATATAAAGACTTCAGGGTGTATTTGCATTAAAATATTAAAATTATTATTAGTAATTTTAACTATAACGAATCATTTATTAATAATTAAATTTAATTATTTTAAATAATTACTTAAATAAAAATTAAATAAATAATTATTGAAAATTATAAATAACTATAACTAATCAATAAAACTGAATAAGTAAATCAAAAACATTTATATAAATATATACTTAAAAATTAAATTAATAAATTAATAATAATTGCTTATTTATAATCATTGCCAATTAACTGGTTATATTATATTCCACTTGGCAAATCAGAAAAAAGATTAGTTTTGATTAATGTATTTATTTAATGTTTATTTTTTCTTATAATCTAACAGAATAATTAAATGCTTTCATTTATTAATTTGGAATTAATTAAATTAAAATTATGATTAATATTTTCTAAATTTAACTTCATCAGACAAAATCACATGTATTTCTATTAAAATACTAAATTGAAATGATATACAAAAATAAACCCTTAATATGTCGATTCAGTTTTTAAAAAATGCTGCATCGTGAAGCAAAATTTTCAAGTCATAAAATACGAATATTAATTTGAATCGTAAATCGTATTGTCTTTATAAAATTATTTAAAAATTTTTAAAATTAAACATTTTAATAAGCAGCAAATTATGCAAATATTACAAGGAAATAATTCAAAAATAAAATACAGTCAGCATCAAAAATAAATAAATATATAAATAAAAATAAAAAATAGAATCTTAAATGAAGAAGGAATCATAAAAGGAAATATTGGAAGGTAGTTCTAATGTATTTGCAAGCGACGTAATAGCAACTGGTTACCGTTAGCATAACTGGGTCCATTAATAGCAAGCATGACTTTCAACGGGTACTCGGGAACTGAATACGAGGCCCATCTTAACTAATCATCGCATTACAACGGAGGAAGCAATAGCAGACCCCTAGCATGGGGAGTTAAGCCAACTTAATCAATGGAAAGGGTTCAATTATCCATCACAACTCCATTCGGATACTGTGCTTGAATAAACAGATGACTAGGCGTTGTGTAAATTATCAGTGTTCATCTGTTCAAATACTGTTTTATGCATCGATTTCTTTAAAGAATTTTTTTAAAATTTGTTTGAAATTTATTATCCGATCATTCACAGAGTTATAAATAACACAAAGAGTTTAGAATTAATTAATCAGTTGACGAATGTAATTTGTTCAAATATCTAATATAAATATTAATAAATTTAATCTATACTACTATTATAAATGTGAAAGTTTGGATGGATGATTTGATTCAATCACGCCAGAACGGCTGAAGGAAATTGGATGAAATTTAGCACAGAGATAGATTATACTCTACTAAAGAACATAGGCTAATGTTTATTCCGGTTAATTGAGTGGTTAATTTTTTATTAATTAAAAACTAACTTTTCCGCCCAAAAATAAAAAATAAAAAATCTGAAAACATATGCCTGAGCTTTTTGAATCGTTTGTTTTTATTTTTCTATTTCTGGTGTTCTTTTAATATTATCTTACTATTCTAAAGGAATGTTTATTAAATTTTGTTCTCATGCTGTTCTTGTGTTAATATAATTTGTTATTTCTTATTCATTTCTCTTGATTTTTTTCTTGCTGTACTTATTTCTTTTGCCCATTTTCAACATTTTCGATAAAATTTTTAGTGCATTTCGTATTACCGCATTTATTGATATTTTTTTCTATTTTCCGTTAATTTACTGCAACGGGCATCGAAACCTTGTGATTGGAAATGCCATTTCGCTTAAATTTGGTGGCAAACTATTTTTTTGGTGAAAATGTCTATATATTAAAACTGTTCCACTATGTGTTTTTGAAATTAAATTGTATTTGTGTTAGCTATATATTTTTTATATATGCTTAAAGTGGTAAGCAAATAATTTAGAATCCCGCTAAATTTTCTCAAATTTCTTTGGCAATTGTTCGTTTGCGTCCGACAAACGGAAAAGTACCCTTATGGTTTTAATAACATAACATCCCCTTCCACGCTAATGATGTTAGACGTAACGGTTATTTCAAACGATTCCGTTTATTTTCGTAGTGTATGATCAATTTAAAACTAAACATTGTTAATTAATAGATCTTTTGATTCCTTCAGACGTGCTTTTGAAGGAAAATAAAACAGATGAATTGAAATTAAAATTTTCTAATCTGCATTGTGTTACCCCAACTGCTGCTTTAAAATACGTCTTTGCGTTGCTCTAATTGACGTTGAAAATTTGTGCATGCATACGGTTTAGATAACATTTTAGACTGTCAGTTCTCACATGTACACATCAAAATTTCCACGCCTACGAAGTCGTGGGTAAGAGCTAGTGTTCAATATAAATAATTCAATTGCCTTCCTGAATAACTAGGGCCGTCTATCCATTGAGCTAATTAGTCTATCTAGGGGTGCCTAAAAATGTACACATTTAAAATTAATTTTGAACCAAAAAATGTATTCAATTATAATTTTAAATAAGTTTAAAGTAAAAAATTATGATTCGAATAGTAAATAGTCAGTCAATTTTGTAATTGGTAAATAATAAATAAAAAATAATGAGTTAAAAATATCCTGAGAAAATCCTTAATTAATACATATATATATATTTCTAAAAGAAAAAGAAAGCAAGAAGAAAAAGATTCGCTTGAAAAAATTTAATTCAGAATTCACAATTCTTAATAATTAAAAATATTTTGTGGAAGTAATTTATACCTAATTAAATATATACTTCGTTAATGGATAATGCATTATAATAAACTCATATTGATTCTAACACAAAATATTTGAATATAATTTTTTAATAATTATGTAGATTAATAAATCAAAAGTATGTTCAAAACACACTTTCATTAAGATGTAAATGAAAAGTAGCAATTTTTTAAAAATCTTTTTTAATTACTTTCTGTTTTTTAGTCAACAGTTTATAATTAATTGATAACAATTTACAGTATCTAAGATTCATTTTTCTCCAATTCATTACTAGATATCGTCACTCTTATGGAATCAAAATATAATTAAATGATTCAATTAATAAATAATTAAGTTTTGATAATTGTTAAAAAATATATAGCAATTGATATCGAGAACATACTTACAAGCATATAAAATTCTTGTACACCAAAAGAAAGAGAAAAAAATTGTAAATAAATCAATAAATAATAATGTTAAATTAAAAAAACAAATAAACAATAATTTGGAATTTAAATTTTGATTAAGAATAATTAATTTAACACTTCGCCTCTTATTTTTTCAGTATTTCCTCCTAATTTAAAATTATATTAATCAGATATAAATTGTTCGAAATTAATTCAGCATAACAATTATGAATATTCTAATTGTGGTCCATTATACATTGTAAAATTAAAATTTTAACAAAGTTTCAAATATGTGATTTAGTTCCAGGTTTATCAATTAATCTTTCATTTTTTAAAGACCAATGATTAAACTAAGATAAAATTTATTTAACTATAGATTTTTTTTTACAAAATAGACCTATAAAATGAATTTTTGATAAAGAAACACGATATTGCTTTAACTCAAATATATTTTTCCTTAACTTAATATTCCTAAAAAAATCCAGAAAAATATTTTGCTACTTTATATATATACATACATCCTTCTAAAAGAACCAATTTGAATACCATGCAGCATGCATACAAAAAATAAATATGAAATCTTATCAGAATTTCACAGTTTTTTTGAAACGGCATAAATACTACTTTGCAGCATATTTATATTGCATCTTATGCAAAATTTAAAACAGAATTTTATAAATAGCTAGAGTTAAAGGTTACAAGAAATACGTCTATCATTTTATTTACATTCTTTGCAAGTTGCTCTTGCGATCGGAGATATCTGCTATTTAAAAATACCTGCTCCTAAAAGAACCGTTTCCAAAATGAATAAAAGAAAGATAGTTGAGAAAGACGACGCTTGTAAATAAGTTTTTTACACGTCTGGCTCATGTTTGATTTGCATATAGAATATTTTTAAAATATTAGAAAGGGCATTTATAATGTTTTGAATATATTCATATATAATTCTATTAAATTTATTTCAGTTGGTATATTTTTGCATAAAATGACCGATTTCTAAATTCAAGACGAATAAAAATCAAATTTTAAAGGACTGCAGTTTATAATAATGGATTACTTAATATATTTTTTATAAAATGAGTTATTTACTTTCAAAGTTTGTTTTTCATTCTCGTATGGTATATGTTGTACTAGATACGATGAATGTCTTAAAAATATATAAATCTATAATAACGAAAATGAATGGTCGATTATTAAACCTTTTTTTATTCCATTATTAGAAATGTTCTTTCTGTTCCCTAAATATTTTTTTTCTATAAACAGGTGAAATAAAAATTATTTTAAAATTATTTTTATTATAAAATTATTCATTTAATTACTAAAATTGATTAAAATATCTTTTCTTCAGATTTTTATCAGAGAAAATATGAATAATTTGTAATAACTGTTTTATGAACTAAATTTGTAAAAGTATAAATAAAATATAAATAAAAATAAAATACCAAATATAAATTTAAATAAATAATTTGTCAATCATATTTATTATTAAAATATTCAAAATTGATTTAAAAAAAAGATAAATATGCTTCTTTGCATGCGACTGAAGACTTTTTGTTTTATTTTGTGCAAAAAAAGATTTTTTAATAGGAATAATTTTTTTAATAATGAAATTCAAAAGCAATAAAAAAGAAATTGGAAGAAAACAAGGTTGGATTTAAACGAAATAAAATAATTATGAATAAGTGGAATAAGATTTTCCTGAATCTGGTGAATTATTTCCCAAATTGTTTTCATAATATGGAAAATGCAAACGATAAAATATTTTCTCATTAGTTTTAATCATGCCGTTCCCTGCATAACCAAATTACCCTTCAGTAATTAATTATCATTTACAACACGCGCAGTTGTAAATTACAGCACTTCTCTTAGAAAAGAAAAAAAAGATCTACACAATTCGTTGATTTAATTGTGATTCTCTCTTTATAACATATGAACAATGAACTACAGAGCAACAGAATAGATAAAGAAAAAGAAAATAATAATAAAAAAACTGGTTGGAAACATTTCCTTGTCTTTTTGTTTCTACATTTGCAAACATGAATCAATTTTAGTAATGGTGTTTACCCTACTCCATAAATTCATTATCTGCTTGGCTACATTTGGCGATAAACACTATTTCTGCTCCTGTCGGCAACCCTGGTCTTGAAGTCAGTCGTCCAGTGAGCCAACCAATCACCGGATTACTTTGAAGAGGGGGAGGACAAGGGGAAATAAAGCGAACACTTTGGTAGATAATTCGTTTTTTTTTCTTTTCTTTTTTTTCAACTTTTCGATTTTGAATGACGTTCGAAAATTAATTCATTTTTGGTTTCTTTTTTACTTTTTGGACTAAAATTGCTAGATCTTATTTTCGAATCTCTCAGGATAAATTAGAAGCGAAAAGAAGCTTTATTAAAATTATGGAACCAGCCATTTCGTAAAATTAAAAACTGAATGCTCTAGACGAACATTAAATAATCCGCTTAATGGAATTTTGGCTGTATGCTAATCGCGCTTTAATTTTGTACACACTTCATCAAATTTATTTTCCTTTCATTTAATGCTCTTGTTTCTTTTCTTTTTTTTTGTGCTTTAGAAATAAACTGATTTCAGGTTAGATTTTCATATTTAGAAACGAGTGATTATTCTGGTAAACAAAAGACAGGGTTAAGTGTTATTTTCGATGCATTTTTTTATATTCTAACTACAACTAATACTCTCATTTAGTATGATGATAAAAACTGCAGCTAGACTCAAAAAAAGTGTTTTTTTTTTTAATTTTTAGTTTTCTCGATTTTTTTAAAGAAAGATGGAATACCAATTTTTTTATTTAAGGAACTTTTTTCCGATATCAAATATTTGACTGAAATAGTTTTTTTTTTTTGCATACAAATATTTAGCTATTTTATTTTATCTAATGGTTTTAATTTTAATTTTATCCTCTCTGTTTAGTTCAATGATTTTCCATTATTGTGAAATAATGGAAAATCTGTTAAAACAAATTAGCACCGCAAGGTCATTGCAAACTATTTGAAAAATATTTGTTTATCATGAATACAATTCTATGCACACATCCGTTTCGTTATAATTTAAAAACGAATTTTAAACAGATGTAATTTAAGCTATGGATTTAAAAACAATTTTTCGTTACAAAATTGGTTTATTATGCAGATTCGAGTAGCAAAATTAAGAAAAGAAACAAAAAAAATTAAAGTCAGTAATAATCCAAGCTGCAAATTAAATGAACTGTTTGTCTTTTATTATTACATATAAGCATTTTATTTTTATTAAATATTCATATTGATTTTCTCTCCTTTTAAAGTGAAATAGTTAGTTCACAAATTGAGGCAATTTTTCTTATAAATTTATTAATACTTATAAATACTTTCATAAAATTTAATAACTAATAAATTTTTAATAATTCCATTCTATTTTCATCAAATATATAACTAATGGAACAGAATCTTTGATTTAAGACCATAGCCAATGATAATTAAAAAATTTTTTTAATCCCGAGTGTTATAATTTTATTCGAAATTGTATAATTTAAATGCAAACCGTATGTGAAGAGCAGTTATTAGAATTTCTTCTGAGATTTATGCTATTTTTCAGAGTTGTATACCTGACTATTATTAAAACATTTTCAAATTACAACAAAAAAATTTATAAAAACCGACACCTTTTGCGTCATTTTTCATAATGAATTTAATTTTTTTATATATTCGCTAATCTTTGAAAATCAATTTCTATTAATATCATTACTTGACATTTTCAAGAATTAAATCTATTGAATTTGTATGTTAGTATACAAATGAATAAGAACATTTAAACATTAAATATTCCATTCAAGATTTTTTTTAAAAAAATATTTTGGCTTCAAAATAAATTTCAGTAATTTTTTTTAAAAAAATCAGTTTTATATTTGAAAAGTTAATTCTGCATTGAAGGCAAAATAAACAAATAAAAAACACCCCCAAAATTTGTTTATCAATCATTTTAAAAGCAGAAGATACAAATATTTTAGATAATTATCAATGGAATTTTTATATAATTCAAACAAAATTTGATTTTCCGTTAAAAATAGAATATTTAAATTATATATATTTAAATCAAGCTAAGAACGATTAAATATTTCGATTTATATTGTTTTTAGAAATGCTGTATAATTAAAC
>JAOUZG010029590.1:3798802-3819960 GCA_026289955.1 Argiope argentata | reverse complement strand
AGAGAGAGAGAGAGAGAGAGAGAGAGAGAGAGAGAGAGAGAGAGAGAGAGAGAGAGAGAGAGAGAGAGTTAATAAGTTAAACCGTTTAAGACAAATAATCACTTAAAAATAATAATGCTCTTACATGATAACTTGAAATTTGGGACATTAGATTTCCTTTTTTTAACTCATTTATTTCATTATTAACGAAACTCTAAAACTAAATAGATTTTTATGACATAAAAGAACCAATTTTTAAATAAAAAAAATTACAATTACATTTGAAATGCTGAATTGAGAATTTTTCATTTTACAACAAAGGATATTGAAATTGTTGCATAATTATGTTTTTAATAGTATGTTACTCGTGTTGCAAAAGCTATATAAAAACGTTTTTCTTTGTATTTTTACAGCATTATTAGGGCAAGAACATTAAAAACAGTCACGCGATTGGGTTATATTTTCAACCAGTTGCCTTCTTACATATTTAATCATTCTTTTATGCGTTTTGGAATTACTATTGAAAACTATGCTTAAACATGAAAAGTTTGTCATGCAAAGTTGGGCCAATTGCAGTACAGGTGCACAGGTGTTTAATTATAGAGCAACAGTTAATTAAAAAACATGATTACAAAAAAATTTTCTGTTACGTTTTGTGAAAACAGTACATTTTTCCCCAAGTTAGTTTGTATATTTGTTTAATCGCATCCAAGCAATCAATATTATAATTATACAAATAAAAGTATGAAAAAAAGAATATATATTTTGAAAACAGACTTGCATGTGAAAATAAAGCTTTGTTTGTCATTTCATTCGGGGTTTTAGTTTTTTTTAATTATAAATCAAAAGTCATCATCAAAAAGTTTATAAAACCATCAAAAGTTAATTATTATTAAAAGTTTATTAACATTAAAAGTTATTTGTGAAGTTATCATTGAAAGTTTATAAATAAATCTATTTGATTTATAAGCTTTCGATAAAAATAATAATCTAAAAGTGAGTGTTTTCAGAAAACGATTAAAAATGAGAAGGATATGTGTTAGAGAATAATATTTGGAACTTTTTTGTTTTTAAACAGAAAATGAAAAAAAAAATTTAAAAAAAATGTTTAAAGCAACAAATGTGAAATGCAATAAATACAAATATTTCTGCAAAAGGAAATAATTTATGCTTATATTATTTAAACATGTATTCTATCTTCAACAACATATTTTAAATGAATTGTTGAAATAAATGTATTCTTTCAAAATTATCAATCTCAATTTTAACGTAAACAATAATCATATCTTTGGATTTAGTCTTTTCTATATTTATATAAAATCCAATAGACATTTTCATAAAATTTTATAAATTAGGGAATTTTCCTTTATTGTCATACAATCTTTTAAAATAAGAGAAATTTTTAAAGATAAAATTATTATAGAAACAAAATCAGAACCTTTTTTTAAGCTATTGAAAATCATTACCACATGGATATTTTTTTAAATTAACGTTCACAATAATTTTAACAATTTACCCTTAATTATTATATAACCTTGGATTTATTTTCTTCTACGTTTTCATAACAGTTTTATGAACAAGTGAATTTTCCTGTGTTGTCATGTAATGTTGTAAAATAAGGAAAATTTCCAAAAATGAAATTACGATCGGAACAAAATCCTTACTTTTTTTTAAAGCTATATGAAAATCATAAGCACATGGGTATTTCTTTCAATTAACGTTTACAATAATTTTACCAATTTAACATAAACAATAACTATATCTTTGGATTTATTCTCTTTTATATTTCCATAAAATCAAATAGATATTGTTATAACAGTTTTATGAACAAGTGAATTTTCCTGTGTTATCATATAATGCTGTAAAAAAAGGGAAATTTCCAAAGATAAAATTACAATAGAAACAAAATCATAACCTTTTTTAAAGCTACTGAAAATCATTAGAACACAGATATTTCTTTAAATTCTGAATTACTAGAGACAAATCTATAACATGATGCAGCTATGCTTTCGGCAATCTTATATTTGCAAATTTATTGTTAAATGTTGGCAGAACGTAGCGCAAATTCCAGCTTAGTCAAATCATTGCCCAACAGCTTACTTATTACGAAATAGCTAATATTAGAATATTTCTCTTATAGTTATGAAAATAGTACACATATTTGGACATTGGTTTCATACATTATTTAATTGCATTACATATTTCAAAAGACTTATTTCCAAATAAACTGCTTACAAAACTGCATATTTTATATTTCGATTAAATATTTCCAAACTTTATTTTTGAGATCTGATGAGAATCTTTTTTTAGAATGCGGAGTTACGAATATATTTACAAAGTAAAAAAAAGTAAAATTGATGTGTAATATAAATGATAATTATAATGACTGGGGACACTTGAACATTGAAGAAGAAAGAAAAAAAAAGGAAGTGGAATTTGTAAAGATTATTTTTTTAAACGATGTTTTAAATATTGCAGAGAAACATAATGCAAATATGTCATAAACATTTGAAGAGAGAGAAAAAATCGTTTTCGTATTCATCATAATGAATCAGAAAAAGCAGGATGTATAAATTTAGTCCGAGGAAGGAAAACATTGAGGAAGGGAAATGAATAATATTTAACCAAGCACAACAAATATTTTTTTTATTATTCACTAATATTTGATTAAATCTATATTAATAAATATAAGAAATACCGAAAAAGTAATTAAAAAATGTAAAATATATGAAAACATTTCTCTTTTTTTCAATAACTACTATTAGTTGTTCACACTCTCCATATATATATATATCTTGTTCCAATATTTATTCCAATTATTATATATATATCTATATATATCTTGTTCCAATTAGTATTCATTTCAAATAAATTTTTTAAAACTTGTATTGGATAACATTTGATGTTAATAAAATTTTTTCAAACATTAATTCATCAATTTGGTTAATTTTTTATTAATTAAAATCTAATTTAACTTTCCTGCCAAAAGTCTTCATTTCCCCATCACCAAAAGATTCAGTTTGCTTTTTCCCCACTCTAATGAGGTTAGGCTTAACATGTTTCCGACCAATTATTTCAAACGATTCTGTTTGTTTTTTTAGTGTTTAAAGAATTTAAAATTAAACATTGTTGATAAATCGATTTTTTCGGATTCATTTCGAAATACTTTTGAATTAAAATAAAACAGAGCAAAAAAAATTTAAAATTTCTAATCTGCACTGGATGTAAAAAATTCACACATTTGTGTTCTCCAACTGGAGTTGAAAATTCACGTATGTTGACATAAGCAGGAATTGACATAAATTTTTTTAATGTTATTTGTTTTTTAAATGTAAAAGTATTAGGAAAATAATTCAATTAAAACAATATTAAACTCACAATTTTAAAAATCACGCATTATTAAACCGTAAAAAGATAAAAATAAAATTAAAAATAGTAGCTATATAAATATGAATTACTGCTCAAAATAGGTTAAAATAATATAATAAATTAAATAAATAATTTTTATTCAATCTAATAATTTAATTAAGTCTCTGATAAATTAAAAATGACTTGTACAAACCCACAATTATTAATACATAAAAAGTTAAAAATTATAATTATATAACAATGATTTTTTCGCAGAAAATAGGGTTAAAAAAATATAATAAATTAAATAATTTTTTTTCAAATTTTTCATGTATTTTTATATGGTTGTGATTTATTTGAAAGAGTTAATTCTTATTCACTTATACAAATACAAGACATTATGTTGTTTAGTTTTAGAATTTTTCTGTGAATAGAGCAACATCATAGTTTAGTGTAAGACGGAAATAAATAAATAAATAAATGATAGGAGTACCAAATTTTTCAGAATGTAACTGATGTAGCGTGAATTTATTCAATAAATCTTGCCAGGAACCTAACGCTATCTATGGAATTCAAAAATCTTGAAATATACATGGAAAACGAAAGTTAATGTTAGAATGTATCATATAAAAAGAGATAGGATGCTCACTCTCATTTATTAAATTTATCGTAAAACATCCCCTCAAGTAAAACACAAAAATATTAATAGCACGAAAAGACGTAAAGAACAACCATTATATAAATTAAAAATTATTCGAACAAAAAAAAAAAAGAGAGAGAACAGAAAATAAATGAGAAATACTATTCGGAGAGCCAAACGATTATATATCTTTCTCCTCCGGTTCTCTTGTTTTTCGAATGTTCGCTGCCAAAAGATAATAAATATGAATTTTGAGCTGTAAAAACTACACTTCTACTTCTTTTAACAGATTTTCGCTTTTAGGTAAGTCGCTTTCCGATAAAAATAAGTGTATTCGCAGCCTTCTATTTTTACTATTATTAAGGCACTAAAACAGATGCATAATAATTGCGTTGCGTGCGATAGACGGCAAACTGGCTGCTACAAGGTTGCCACCAAAATAAAACACCAAATGTCAGCTATTTCAAGATAGTAAAGTTAACGCTATTGAGAAGAACTTTTACTGGCCTTCGAAAAATCAATTCGAACATCTCGCCGGCTTTCAGCAGAAACTGTTATTTTTAAAGGTTTCTTTTCGGGATAAAAGGGCATTTCAAAATAAACAGAACAGTGAAAACTTCTTTTTTTGTTGTTGTTCATTTTATGAAAGCCTGGTGGCAACACAATCTTGCGATGGTTAAACCCCGAGACTTATGGGTTTGGTAAATCGGTCCAGTTTAACTAATCCTCTTCAGGTAGAACATTTTTAAACTTTATGTAATCAGTTACTTTAATGGTGACGCACTTTTTTTTCTTCTTCTTTATTTCAGAAAATCTTTCAATAAATATTGGATGCTCTAAATGTAATATTGTTGTAAGAATAGATACAAGTTAAAATGTTTTAGTATTTTATTGAAGATACAAGATATCCTATTTTTAAATACATTGTTACTGGATACCAATGGAAAGAAAAGTTGGAAGTGTTCAGTAGTTTCATATTTCCTTATATTATAGTAGTTCAGTTGTGTTATATCTCCCATTTTGCAAAGAATTATAAAAATTACATAAAGTTCTTGATTAGTTCATTTACTTAATGTTGATGTATAAAATATATTATTATTTTTATTTAATTTATTAAATATAATATTTTAAATATCTTATTTTTTTATAAAACGTCTTTTCTATGACATTTTCCATAAAATATGAAAAATGGAAGATTTTTTAATTGAATTTTAGGCGTATTGCTTGTTTTTAATTAGAAAATTTGTTATTTAAAACGATAAGTTTTTTTTCGTTTTATTTTTTATATTTCACTTCTAATTTATTTATTGATACAACTTATAAAATTCGTATTAGGATTATATACAAGTGATAAGAGAATTTTCTACATTTTTTTAGTCATAAAAAGTGACAGAATGAGAGCAATTTATTTATTTCGTTTTGAAAAATATCGGTATATTATGATACTTAACGAATTTTCTAAAAAATCGTAATTAATTAAATACTTTCATTGACTAAAAATATTATGATAAAATTATTTTTCGCTTTCTTAAATTAGTGGAATTTAATTATTTAAATTTATAACGAGTATTTCTATTAATTTAAAGGACATATTTTGTGGAAATATTTATGTTTATAAATCGAAATGCACTTCTCAAAATATGAAAAAATATTACATTTTTTTTCTAAAACAAGGGTTTTTAAATTGTGGTTTTTGGTCTTAACGGATCTTTCAATGCTATATTAGATTCACGAAAATTTTTTAGGCCATTAGATTCTTCAACTCTAATAAAATTAGTTAAAAAAAATAAAGCTTTCCATCTACATTTCCTAGACAAATATTTAAGATATAAATCAAAATTACCCAAATAATAACAATGGAATTTTTAGACAAGAAATAGGTTAACGAATTCTTTTTTATTAATAAAAGAAGTTATGAAAATGATTTAAAAATTCTTGCTGGAACTAAAATCATTTAGTTTACTGTAATAACTGGAACAGTTTCGAATTTTGAGTTTTATCTTGGTCTGATAAAAAGTCCACCATTTATCCCAAATTTCGATGAAATATCCCAAATTGTTCAGAATTATTCTTATACGTATAAAGCACTAAGTTTTAGTTATTATTTAATAATAATATTTAAAAAATTGAATAGATTAAATAAAAAAATTAACATAAATTTTAAATGTTCAACTTTTGCAACTCATAGATAAAATAGTCCAGAAAAATCAAGACCTTTTCCCATGATTGGTGAATCTATGACCTATTTCTACTAAATCACATGCAATTTTTTAACCTTAATATAATAAACATAGTATTGACATAGTTAGTATAGCTCGCTGAGAACCAGGTTAAGACGAACTTTTGGAAATGTGTTCTCAACTTCCTTCAGTATATATTTTTTAAAAATCTATAGAGTAATCAAATCCTGTTTGAATTTTATAATAAATTACACATACCTACAAAAAAAATTTTATGCATATTTTATTCTCTCACTCCAACAAATGCTTGTGTATTCTTTCTTTAACCCTAAATTGAAAATATGCCACGGATTTTATTATTATTTTTGCCTACAAATAAATAAATTACATTAAAATTAATCAAATAAGTTTGTTTTTTTAATTTATCAACTTAACCTTAAGATGTTCAATGTGAGATAATCCTAACGAAGGAAAAATAATGGTTTTATCAAATAAACAAATTTGTATGATTTTCTGATTTTTTTCAAAAAGACAGCAAACGGTTGATTATAATCATGTCAGAACATGATGTTGTTTTTGTGATGAGGTTTTTAGGCGTCAACAAAATTCCGTAGGCGAAAAATAAAAATTTTATTATCTGCACGTGCATCTAAAAAAAATCAGCTTTTAATAACGCGTTGCCATTGCATTGACAAAAGTTCTGATTTTTTTAAAAAATAAGTTAATGACTACTGCTAATAAAACGTAGAAAAATGTTATTTTGAGCGCGTGATTATATAAAAGAAAATAAATAAGAAATGGGATATTTTTTTTAAACAATAAATGCGAGACAAAGTTTTTTTTTAATCGTTTGCAGTACTAAAGTGACTCATTCGATGAAACCATTAAAATGAATAAAAATATAATTTAACTTGCACGAGCACGTGGTGCTTGGCCGTTCAAGAAATGTTGTTCTGACATGATACATTGAAACATGCATAGCAGATTCCATTTTAATCTTTTTAAAATTATTTTATTGTTACTGAATTTGTATTTCATTTTATTCCTTTATTACCAAATATACTTGACACTGACAGCAAAAGAAAATGAGATGAATAGTTCAAAAATCTGCATCTTACAAAATGCTTCTAAACTCCACTTTTATTCGTCTAGAACAACTACATATATTTCTGGATTTTTACCGACAATCTTTAAAACCATTCCCTTCCAATGTTTCGAATAAAATTTGAAATCTGGCCATTTTAGATGCATGTGATGCAGACTTATTTATGCATCTTTCAAAACTGTATAGAATAACAGATCAGATATTGCGTCATAAATGTTATCCAAATTTTTTTTAAAAAGTCGTTAATTCTACAAAATACCCGAAGTTGTACATTAATTTAATGGACAGTGAGATAGGCCATAAATTTGAAAATAAGTTATAAACTGCGCCATGAAATCAAAAATCAGGTCATAAAACAATAAATAGGTCATTAAAAATGTTATTGTTCTGGAAAAATAAACCAATCGAGTTCAGGTCAGTAAGAGGAAAGAAAAAAAGAAACAAATAGTAATTGGCATGGGAAAGGTGAAGAGAAGTTTCAAATTGAGGAAGTTAGGAATAAAATTATTTTTTAATATTTTTAATGAAGATTGGATAAATGAACAACAAATTTACTACATTTATCGGTCATTTTAAGGAAATTACAAAATATCCTGATTTCTAAATAATTTTTGGCTGAGGAAGTATTTTATAATTCCATTATCTTTCTGAAATGATTTTTTTAAAGTTTGATATTACAAACGATTTTAATACAATGATATATTCTCATTTCATTTATTTATCTTGCCTTCATCACTTATATTTATTTATTCATCGTTTGGTAAAAAGACTAATTTTTAAAAAATGTTTTTGTTATCGTAAGTTTTTTTAATTTTTATCAGCTAACTATTTAAAACATTCTCATTGTATAAAAAGTGTAAAGGAAAGAAAATCGGCTTTGAAGTATTAGCTGATTTTTTTAAAAATGTGTTGACTGTTTTCTAAATCAACATTATTCATAAAATTTTTGGAAACAATAATTCGAAAAATATTAATGAAATAATATTTATCAACTGTTTTTTTTTTCAGTTTAATATTTCTCGTCTTTTTTTTTTCAGTTTAATATTTATCGTCTGTTTTTTTTCAGTTTAATATTTCTCGTATTTTTTTTCAGTTTTATATTTATAGTCTGTTTTTTTCAGTTTAATATTTATCGTCTGTTTTTTTTTTCAGTTTAATATTTATCGTCTGTTTTTTTAAGTTCAATATTTATCGTCTGTTTTTTAGTTTAATATTTATCGTCAGTTTGTTTTTATTACAACTGCAGTAATAGTTTAAATAGAGTTTTATCCCTATGCAGTTGCAGTATAATTTTTTATTATTTAAACATTGCATAATACATTTTAATTATAAAGCATTTTAAAATTTAATAAAGCAAAAAAATCGAAATTTCTAAAAATGAAAAAAAAAATTTTAAGCTGTTTAGAAAATTAAATGAGTAAATATTTAGAATGACTTTATCCTTTTTTTCAACGTTTAATCTTAACGTTCGAAACATTATTCATAAGATGATATTTCATGACCGTTTTTCCATCTCGTGTTGTAGATAATGTTGATTTCTTCCCCCCATACAAATTATTTAGTGAATTCCAAAACCAATCTTAATCTCTTTGATCGAATGGAATCAATTTTAATAATTTTCTTGCTTTTCTTTGTAAACTTTTTAAGGTGGAAAATTAAACATCTTTATTTGATAAGAGAAGAATATGAGAAAGAGTATTTTAAGTTAATTTTTTTAAAAATTATACTTTAAAAAAAGTTTATTCATCTTAAAAACTAGCATTAGAAAAGTTCTAATGTACATCAAATAATATTATGACTTTTTAAATATGTTCTGAAAAATGAAGCGATTTACATTTGGCATAAAAGTTTTGTCTGATCTACATTTTCATAATTTATTATCTTGAATTTGTTAAAATTTGATAAATCAGAAAACATTATGGATTAAAATCCTGAATTCTATGTAATTTTGATAATATAATCTGAATTCTCAAAAATTTAATTCTTTTTAAACAAAATTAATTCTGAAAAAATATACCGAACAATAAAAGAATGTTATTAGGAAGTCATTAATTTCTTTGAAATAATTAGAATAGTTAAATCCATTTACACATTTAAGGGAAACAATCCAAATATTTAACATAATTATGAAATTATTTAAATAATATTACTTGCACGTAAGTACATTACGAAAATTCTAATAATAACTTTTTTTAATACTCGGGGAGTTGTGTAAGTTATTAAGATTTTCTCCTTAGTTATTGAATGTAACTTTAAAACTAGAACTAATAAACTTAAACCTCTCAAAATTTGGATCACTTTTTATTTCCATTTTTTAATAGCCCTAGTAATTACAAGTTATCTTATAAAAGGAAGGAAAAGTTTAATTTTAACTTTTAAGAATCTCATATTATTTGTTAACTAAACTTCCAAATTAAAATATTATTGCAATAATTTTTCGGTCGTCCAGCAATTTTTATGTAGGCAATTATCCGTTTATATAAGACATTTGAAAATAGGTTAATTTGCACATTATTTTTATTTCTTTTTAATTGAATTTATTGATTGAATTTTGTGATATCTTTCATTTTCCCCAAAGAAAACATGTGTGTTAGATATTTTAAGTACTATAAAATTAAATAAAAGAGTATATTACTTATTATTATGCTTATTACTTAATATTTACTTATTATTAAAAGAATATTTAAGAGGTTTTTGCTTCTTGTCGCCTTTAAAGCAAACTGTTCGTTTTAATGAAATTTACTTTATTTTCTGCATGCATTTTCGATTAAAAAAAATATGTTATGTTTGTAAATTATATTAAGTATAAATATTTAAGATAAAATATTATTCAACTTCAAAAAGAATTATTATGTACAAAAAAAAGCTTTTAAAAGATATATTTCAACATTATATCATAAAAAAGAAGAGCTGGTTATGCAAATTAAAAAAAACCACTTTATTGTTATAAAAACAATTCTACCGGCTATAAAAAAAGCCTTTCAACATAATTATAACTGATGAGGGAGAGGTTTCATCATAAAAAATTGCAATCGATAATTTATTTTTAATTATTCCAATGATAATAATACCTTATTCCGTTCATGACCATAACCCTTTTTTTTAATCAAAGAGCAACACTCCTTATTTATCAATATAATTAAAAACTCATTAAAATGATACATTTTTTTCTCTGTAATGGCAACACATAATTCTCGTGTTCTTCAGAATTCAATTATTATTAATAATTTTTTTCAAGAAATTTATAAACTGAACCTTGAAGACAAATTCATTAGAAAATGATTTTTTTCTTTGCTCTTCAGTTTTGTTTCTAATAATGACATACATAATTACTAACACATTTTTATTCAATTCTTCATTTAATTTTTTTTTATTTCATTAACTCTTAGGAACGTAAAAAACCTTCTTTTGTTTTGAAGAAGTTAATAACTATGATCAACTTTCGTAAGAATTGTTACATTACAAGATACGAATTCTTAATAATTAATTTTTTTCATATTTATCGTTTGGATTCTTTTTTTTTGCATTGGAAAAAATGAAATATGATAAAGAAATAGAATTTATGTCTTTAATCTTTCATTGTCAAAAGAGAATTCTTTTTATCTTCTTCAGTAGAAATATTATGAAAGTATCGTTTGCATTTTGAGTGAAATTATTTCGCTTAACCTGAGACTTAATGAGTAAAAACGAGTTAAATAATTATATACAACGGATTTTTTAAGTTTGTACACATTTATACAAAGGATTTTTAATCTTACATTGTTAAAAATAATATTTTCCTTATATTTGGTATAATAATTAGGATCATACCGTCCGAATTTTGAGTGAAATTATTTCGCTTAACTTGAGACTTAATGAGTAAATGGGATTTAATAATTCATACAAAGGATTTGTCTATCAATATAGATATTGATTAATATTAGGATTATTTGCATGGAATAATAGAAATGATACGAAGGTATTTAAGGTCTTAAGGCGCTCCTAAAGCGCAAAATCAGTTCAGATTTTCTTATTTGCAAAATCAAAATTTAACTATTAGATATTAAAAGTTTTGGAAACCGTAACTGTGTGTACCAACATGAAATACTTATTATTTTAATGTTTATTTTAAAAGTATTTTTATTTTCTCTCGGTATAATATAAATTAGAAAAAAATATTATATTTATCAAAAAAATGTATGAAAATATTTTAATGTTTTCTTTAATATCCCAGTTTCTGAAAAATAAACTTTTGAAATTATAGCCGTCTATCTGTATGTGTATATAAAAATACAGTTTGTGCAAAAATCGTAACAAAATTCTGGTTTTTAAGGTATTGGCATGCAGCTTAACTTAAAAAATGTGTCTTAAAAACATACTTTATTTATTATTTTCTTTGCTGATGTTTACAAAGGTATTCTCAATACCTTTGAATGAATTTGTCTTTCATATCCAATAAAAATTTTATGTACATCTTTAAAGATCGTTTTTATTTACTGAAAATTATCCATGACGTAACATAACATTTCATTATTATTTCCCAAAACATCAAAAGGAAAAATCTCAGCAATCTAACACTTATAGATATCACTGAAGACATAATTCTTTTTTAATTTAATGCTCCAAGAATCGGTTTTTTTTCTATTAATAAACAATGAAATCAAAAAAGCAACAAAAAACTCAGCAATTTTTAATGCTTTTAGGAAGTTTTCATGGATTATAATAGAAATTAATTGCATACACCCATCGGTAAAACCATTTTTGATAATACTTAAAAATACTAATTTCATGAAAAGCACCTGGGAAAATCAAAAGGTATATTTCGTAATTTTTTTATGAGTCTTCACATTTTAGATCGCAATGATTTCGGAAAACATATTTTTGGAAAATGTCTATCTTTCTGTCATTTAAATGACAGAAAATGTTTTCAAATGCCATTTTGTCATTTACAACAACTATTAATTTACTCTATTCCTTCTCATTATGGGAAGACAGTCCCAAAAGTTCTTTCCTCTACTCACATGTATTTATTGAGTCAGTTTGGTTTATACTTGAAAACCAAACTGACTCAATAAATACATGTGATACAGATTGTCAGTATACAGTAAAAGTAAATACAGATTGTCAGTATACAGTAAAAGTAAATACAGATTGTCAGTATACAGTAAAAGTACAGTATACAATATTGGTCGAAATTTTCCATGTTATTTCGCATAAATGTGGTTTAATTTCTTTAATGCAGTGCTGAATTTCCCCCTTTAGCGCCTGCGTGCTTATGGTCTATGGTCACGGACATTTGATTTAAAATAGCCCATAAAACAAAGCGAATGCTGCCAAATCACACGATCCAGGGTCAATCTTTATATTTTTGAACCGTGGTCACAAGGCTTTTATTATTTTTGATATATTTCTCAATAATAAAAAAACTCTGTTCTTTTGTGTAATGCTTTTTTTTACTAGTTCCTAAACTATCAGATGTCAACTAGTTTTTAATAGTATAGCCAACACTATAATGCACAAATGTTGGCGAATTTAAATCTTACTTTAATTTTTGGACACCCTTTATCTGAAGGAAATCTTTAGCAACAAAATCTTTTGATTCTGGCAAACCAGGTAGTCGTCAAAGGCTACTAGTAATTGAAATAAAAGAAAAACAATATTTATTAGTACTACTAAAAACGTATCTTTAATGCGTTATCTACCAACGCATATTGTACATTTCCTATCCTTCAATTAAATTTAGCATATTTTTATGATTATTCTCTGAGATAAATTAGAGATCGCAGTCAACGTGTTGAAATCAGACTTTTTAACCGCATTTTTGTAGTTTAGCCTGAAAGACTAAAACAAAACTTTGATATAAAGCAATACTTAAAAGGATTAAAATGAGATCTGCTATGCATATTTCAATGTATCATGCTAGAACCTAATTTCTTGAACGGCCAAGCACCACGTGCTCGCGCGAGTTAAATTCTATTTTTATTCGTTTTAATTGTTTCATTAGAAGAGTCACTTTAGTGTCGCAAACGATCCGAAAAACTTTGTCTCGCATTTATCGTTAAAAAAAAATATCGCATTTCCTATTTGTTTCATTTCATATAATCAAGTGCTCGAAATAATATTTTATTTGCTGTAGTCATTAACTTATTTTTTTAAAATCAGAGATTTTGTAAATACAATGGCAACGCGTTATTAAAAGACGATTTTTTTTTTTGGAATGCTCGTGCAGATAATAAAATGTTTATTTTTCGCCTACGGATTTTTGTGGACGCCAAAAACCTGATCCCCAAAAATAACATCATGTTCTGACATGATAATAAGAAAGGCTTATTTTTTTTTAAAAAAAATAAGCTTTTTATTGCATTTTACTAAGAATTATGTAAATTAAGTTTTAACATATTGTTTCTTTATGATGTTTAAATCCGTGATTCAAAGAAAGTCTAAATAAGAACTTTCCTTCAGTAAAACGTGGTTTAAAACTTGTTGAAACAATAATTCCATTGAGAAGGCAGTATAAAATGGCTTAAACGTTTTAATGGCCGACGTGAGTGCACTTTTTTATTTCGCACGTTTGGAGAATTCGTTATTAACGAACCCTGCAATTTGAAAAGAACGTTTTCTGAAACTGATAAATTGTATCCACAGCCGCCTAAACATTGTTATAATTTTGTATAGTTCATTAAGACTTTATCCTACATGATCTCCGCTTTCATATTTTTTTTAAATGTAGTTCTTTTGTTTGAAATGTCCCACTATACCGCTTGATTAAAATCTATTAAACGTTATTTCTAAGATTTCTATTTCAGGGTTAAAAAATGATTTAAAAAAATAAATTGGTGAGAAAAAAAGAATGGGGTTTACTTTTGAGCCTTAAAATTCGGCTGTAATTTGCCATTATAGCACAAATCAATTTTGGGTTTAAACAATAAATAAATAATAAAAAATAATAATACAATTTTTTTGTGAAAGTTTTTTATTGTTAAAAAATATTTATAATCATTTCTTTATATTTTCTTTTTAGAAAAATGCAATTAAATGCTTAAAAAATTGTCTTAATGCTTTGATGGTTTTTAGTATTTGAATGTTTTAATTTAATTTATCGTTCAGTTACGTTTAATTTAATATTTATGCTAATTTAATGTTCAATTACATTTAATTTAAATAAATGTTTAATTACGCTTAATTTAATATTTCTAATAATTCTATCTGAATTTAACTAATTATACATTTAATTTAATTTAATGTTTACTTATGTTTAAATTAATATACAATTTAATTCAATGGCAATTGACGTTTAATTTAATATTCAATTAAATTTAGTTTATTATTTTATTTAATTTAACATTGAATTTGTTTAATATTTATTTTATTTTAATTTAATATTTAGTTTAATTTAATTTATTATTTAGTTAAATCTTTAATTGCGTTTAATTTAATATTTAATTTAATTTTGATTTATATTTAATGTAATTTAATGCTCATTTACGTTTAATTTAATATTTAATTGATTTAATATTCAATATTTTAACACTTTTCAGATTCTTTTTTTTTAATTTTCTCGAACACGAAGTTATACAAAGGAAAGTATTGTAATTTTCAAAAAAATCATTCACTCATTTTGAAGTTTATAGACCTCTTTGACTTCGAACAACACATTTTTAGAATTATTTATGTTCGTCCCTCTGTGTGTCAGTCTGAACACAATCATTCAATTACGTCTTGAGAGAGATGAATAAAATTTGGTGATTGTCTTCACTCGAAATTTAATAGATTTTTATCAAATTTTGAAAGCAATCCAATCAGAGAAAGTCTGTCTCCCCATCTGTCCAAGGATTATAACAATAAATGAAAAAGAGCCAGACCAAAAAAAAAATGGTACAGAGATTTATTGTCCTTTGTTCTATGGAATTTGGAGAAAATCGATCAAAAAGTTGACTGCTTGTGGATTTGTACTTCCACAAGTATGTAAAAGCGATACCTCAAAAGTGCAATGATAAAAATATATAAAATGTGTTATATAATTTTATGATTACAATTGCAATCAATTTTGTTTAAGTTAATCGAAAGAAAAAGGAGTTCAAAATACACAATAGTTGATCTGGATATTTTGTATTAAGGTATTTGACTAGACTGAAAACACGAATTTGAATTAAAAGTCGTATTTTTATTATCATGCCAGAGGATGATGTTGTTTTTGGAAAGAGGATTTTGGCGTCATCCAAAATCCGTAAGCGAAAAATAAAATTTTTAATCCATAGACGAAAAATAAAACTTTTATTACCTGCACGAGCATCTCAAAAAATCAACTTTTAACAGCGCATTGCCATTGCATTTACAAAAGCAATTAAAAAAATAAGTTAATGACTACAGCAAATAAAACCTAGAAAAATGTCATTTTGAGCACGCGATTATATGAAATGAAATAAATAGGAAATGGGATATTTTTTTAAAACAATGAATGCGATACAAAGTTTTTTTGGGATCGTTTGCAGTACTAAAGTGACTCATTCGATGAAACGATTAAAATGAATAAAAAATATAATTTAACTTGCACGAGCACGTGGTGCTTGGCCGTTCAAGAAATGACGTTTTGACATGATACATTGAAATATGCATAGCGGATTTCATTTTAATCTTTTATTATTTTAATTTTTTTATTTATTTCGATGTTTTATAAAATAGGTATGTTTTTTTTATTTTTTATTTCAAGTGATATCTTTATTTTGTCTCTATCTCAATTAGAAACCGAAATATAATAAATTATTGCCACATAATTGGTGCTTATTTATAAGTATTTTAAAACTTTAAATGCATTTTCGAAAGAACGAGTTTTTTCAATTCTATTGAGCGAATATCACATCTTAAAAAATAATCAAGAAATATAAGATCAAATCAAAATCAAGATATTAGATCATAAAATTGAAAATAATTAGTGATCGATATATTGTACTGAATGTAATGAACTATGGATTTGGTGTTTAATGCTCTAGAAGTAGATTTATGATGTTTTATGTAAATGTTGTTTAAAACAAATTTTAAAATTTCATTGATAATCCCATTGATATCCCATATACAAAAAAAAAATATTTTTCTATATAATTCTTAGATTATAGTAAGTTACGTTCCGAGATATGTTACACATGCAATGTTACAAAGAAATATTAAAAAAGAAATATTTTTTTACATAGAAGAATCTTAGCTTTTGTAAATAAATGCTAAATTTTACTTCAAAATATGCCCTTTCTTGAAAATCTACATATCTATTTAAATAACTGTACTTATATTCATTCTTTTAACCATGTATTAAAAAAACATTAGTTAAACGTCGAAATAAAAACATTTTTTATTGATGAAAACAATTTTTAATCCCCTTAATCTAATTGAATACCTTAACCGCACCTCAGAGATTATGGTCAAAGTTTATAGCTTACACGCTCTTTCGTAACTATTGTTCACCATTGGCATTGAAGCCGGTGTCCTGTCACAGAGGTGGCGCGTCTACCTCGTGATCTGGGCGTCCCGGTTAGGGCATGGTTGTTCTTCTGTGTTCTATCTGAAGTGTGAGAATGTACCCTCCCCTCTGTAAAAAGGGGGCTGTGCAAGCCAATGTGATAAGTGTATGTCATCTTCTTATGAGCTAGAGGTCAGACTTCTATCCTCGGGCGCTCAGGGTCCATACCCTCAGAAACTACTGCACCCCCCTTCCGTTGTAAAGCGGACATGAGATCATTATCATCATTGACATGCAAATAAAAATATTCAAGTATATTTAAAAGTATAAATATACTTAAAGTTCAAGTATATATAAAAATATTCAAGTATTATTATATGTATGATTATATATAGACAGATCAGTGCTTCTGGTTTAAATGTCAATATTTGCTATTAAAATACGTATACAATAATTAAATATGCATTCAATTAATATACAATTTGGATATCAATATAATTATGACGTTCAAATTCAAATACCTAAAAGTCTGTTGTACAAAATATAAATATTACCGAAATTCGGTAAAAATATTCGTGAAATTGACATAAGAATCGGAGAACGTGACATAAAAAATGCAATGAAAAACATCATAGGTTCAAGTTAAGAATTTTATATCGTGAAAAAGATTTGGCATTGAAGACTGGGGCAGAATAACTGTGTTCAGAGTTACTTTATTCATGAAAAGCATCTGGAACGAGAACTATATAGTGAGTGATAAAAGCGGAAAAGAAAGTTCCGAGAATTCGAAACTCACAATTTTTCGGAGATATGGAACATTTTCTGCGAGTGTTCCGGCGAACGTTGACATTTTCTGAGAATCTGTCTTTGCTAATAATAAATGAAAATGTGTATGTGAGCTGGCGTTCTATTTTGAGCTATCGAATTTGGTATTATTATATTTTGGATGGTGGAAATGTACATTTTGGCGAGATTTTTTTGAGATATTTTGCCTAAATTTTTAAAATTTTGAACTTAATTTAATTAAAAATTAAAACAAATTTTTGCATTTTTTAAAAATTTCTACTATTAACTCACATTTTCCCTATATACTTTTATAATACTTTTTATTCATCCAATAAAGTTCAAGTAAATTTTTTAAAACTTGTTGTGGATGACATTTGATGTTATTACAGTTTTACAAATATGAATTCAATAATTTTTATTCATTAATTAAAAACTAACTTTCTAGCCAAAAAATCTCAATTTTCCCGCTGTCAAATAAGTAACAAACTCAGTTCACACTAATTAGGTTAGGCTTACCATATTTTCGGCCAATTATTTTAAACGATTTTGTTTATTTTCATAACGTTTGATGTATTGATTGATTGATTTTTTTCGATTCATTTTGTACTTTCGAATTAAAATAATACAGAATAAAGAAAATTAGAAATTTCTAATCTGTATTGCGTTATCCCAACTGGTATAGAAAATGCACTCATTTTACGTTGCCACAATTGGTTTTGAATCCTCAATTGGAGTTGAAAATTCAACGCTAGTATATTTTTTTGATCAATTATTTATAGTATTTGTAATTTTTAAATTCAATTTACAGCTGGATAGTCTGGTTGGTAAGGCGTTGGATCCGCATCCCTTGGGTTGCGAGTTCGAACCCGCCAGCCGAAGGTTCTCCATGTGTGGTGGTTGTTAAATCTGTCACGTACACGAAGTCCTACATGTGGAGAGTAATACCGCTGGGGATGCTGTGTTAGAAGTTATCGTCCTATGTTCCAGATCTAAAGAATTGGTTTTTAAAAAATTGTTTTTTATGTTACTTGTTCGATATAACTTCTGAAAATATTATTACACAAAAATTATTCTTACATTGTTTTAAAATTTCAAAAACATAATTTGTAATGATACTAACTAATTTGTCGTGTAATTTTTTTCTGCAATAAGTATTTATTATTTTTAGCAATATATTGTATCTTATTATTACAGTAAAATTTAAATTGTTTTAAATATTTCAGAAAATATATAATCATGTAACTTTACATTGTTACAAAAATAAAAATTGCGTTAAATATCAGAAGGACTAATAACATAAATTTACAGTAAGGCTAAAATTAGAGAAGTGACTAAAAAGTCTGTTTTATTTTTAATAACATAATAATATAATGGGATTTAATTCCTTTAGAAAGATTAATTTATGCAATAAACAAAGCAAGTGAACTCTTAAAACAACATGGTTCTAATGTATAACTCAACTTGATACTTTAAAGTATTTTTCGAAAGAATCGCGTATGAAATAAAAATCATGTATTGGAGAAGCAATTGAAATTATATAAAAATAATGTTTCCATTTAACTAATTGATTGCCAAAGCGGCCAAATTAGACTGGTATTTAAACTTGAGTAATTTTATTTTATAAAAGAAGTTAGGCTTAAAATTTTAATTCAAAACGTTCTCAAAAAGAAGAAATACTTCAGTGGAATATTATGAAAGAATAATCCGCCAGACGATATTTTTCTACCTGCCAATTTGAATGATTAAAATTTCTTTAAAATTCGGTTCACTGGTTTGTCGATGATAATTACATTTTGCTCCATTTGAAACAATTAATACGTTGTTTCAATTTTAAAATAATTGTACATAGTTGCATTTTACAGAAATATCATTAAATAAAAGTTTAAATAAAAATATTGAAACTTTTTACTTTAAGCTGAACTGAATTTTCTTTTCCAGGTTGAAAATCTAATTAAAACAAAACAAAATTATGTTTTTTTCATCGGTATTGCTTTCCTTTCGGTATTAAATTCTTTTCGGTTAGAACGAATTTAAAACGATTATAAATGTTAGCTTATAATCATTTTGAATTCGTTATTTACTTTTTTGAATCAATTATTAAACTGGATTTTATTATATATTCCCATGTATCCCACCAAGGACCGCTCAAATATGAGAAAGAGAAGCTTTCGGTTTGGTAGTTGAGACTCACAATGCGGAAGGTTATAGAAATGGTGTGGGGTCGGTACCTCCTACCGATGATGGAACATACTTCTCGTTCGAGATGGATCTTTATCCCAGTGTTGCACAAGGACATTTCCGTACAAAATTGAAGGCATTCAACACTCCCTGTGATTAACTCCCCCCTATCTTGTACAGCTAATTCTGTTGTTTACACCAGGTGAGGATGTATCCCATTTCATGGCGTACTGTGTGATTATTTTACTTTATCTAGACACCAAGTTTGTGACAACAGTTACCACCATTCCCAACTTAATGGGGACGCTTTAATGGACACTCTGTATAGTGCGTTGTTTCAGGCCTTTTTTTAGAATTTTTGAAATAGAATTTAAGAAAAATTCATTCTATTTTGTCAATAGTTAATTTATGTTAAATTATGTATTGTTATAAAAAAGTTTTAATTTTTTTACTAAAAACATCTTATAAAAAAGTGTTTTATGTAACATTTCGCTATAAGATTTTAAAATCATTTTTCGATAAACTAAATTGAAAATGTTGCAAATCATAATTATAATCTTTTAATGACATAATACTACGTTAACTGTGATTTTTTATGAATCATTCAGGATTTTTAAGAGGGAGGGAGAGAAGGGTTCTATTTAATTTTTTTTCACATTCTTTTAAGTAAATGTTTTTTTTTAATAATTACTAAATCAAAATCTCGAAATATTTATTAGAATTTTTTTTCTGCTACAGAAAATATGAATTTCATCTTTAAAGAAAAATTAAATTTAATTAATTAAATACAATTTAATCGAAATGTCCATATACATAGTTGCGATGGCAAATTATTAGGAAATGCCACACATTTATACGTCATTATTCTAATCCCCACGTTTCACGAGCGAGGGATGTTTGATACTCAGATCAACAAGTCAATCAATTCATCTGCAGGCGATAAATTAGTCTATTCTTTACGATTGGGGGGAGAGGGGGGTTGGAAATTGTTTTCGTTCTGGTACAGTAGTTGTATCACTAAGTTATTAAAATTTCCAGAAATGCTAACCAGAGGATTTTCTATTTTTCTTATAAAATTGGATGCATTCACATGAATATTTTTCATCTAAATAAAAAGATAGATAAAAATATAAAGATTATTTTTTAAAGTATTCCTTTGTTTAATTAAAAAAAATTAATCATTATGTTAAAATCTTCTTAAACCAGATAATATCCTTCATGCAAAAATAGTTACTTTTTTGTAGTGGCTATACTACTCGGCTACAAACCCTAAAGTCGCGAGTTTGATCCTCTCGACTTCATTCAATTCCCCCTCCACGATGGTGACCCGGAAGTGTTCACTTTCCTTAACATACAATAGATCTATCAAGAATCACATGATTAAATTCTCTTGTACAGTATTGCATATAAATGAGTTTTCGAATCAAAATCATTAAATGTTTGCGTATCAAAGACAATATACTAATACAGGCGGTTAAGGAGACCAGTGAATGATATATATATATATATATA
>JAOUZG010029590.1:3766369-3783347 GCA_026289955.1 Argiope argentata | reverse complement strand
CACACACACACACACACACACACACACACACACACACACACACACACGACTTTTTGGACCGAAAATGGGAAAAAGTTATAGAAAATGATGGAAAACATTTTGATTGATATATGTTGTATCAATTTTTTTCAATAAATGCCTATTTAAAATTAAAAAAAAGACATGATCAAAATGCATGCAAGCATTTAATATTAATTTTGATATATAACTGTTAGGCGATTATAGATTTTCTCTGCTAGGAATCAATATGTCGTGCAAATGGCAGAAAAAAATGCATGCAGGTGCAAAGTGAAAAATGCAGCTGCAAAAGAAATGCAAACAGTTGAAAGTTCTAGTTTTGATTTGCCACTACTTTAGTACATTCTAGCTTTTAAATGTTTTAATTCATTTTAATTCAATATTTGAAGAATTAAAATAGTTTTATGGAATCTTTAAAGATTTTAAGCTTGAATCTTTAAGGATTTTGATTTTTTTTTCAAATTTTGCATGATTTAACTGTCATATATTATTTTAAAATTATTGATTTTGCTATACAAATTTTATTTTGGTTTTAGGTTTGCTTATCTAATTTTAAATATTCTTTGTTTATGATATAACTGAGAGGGAGAAAAAAATAAACTAACTGATGAAAATAAAAATAAATCAGACAGTTCTTGTGATTTCAAAATTCCAGTCAGAAAATTCTGAAGCTCCAATCAATATTTCGATTAATTTAACTTCTATTTGAACTCCAACAGTTCGATAAACGAACACTTGAAAGAAAAATATTTCAAAAATAAATGGCAACGACTTAATTTGAATGATTCACAGAAATTCACAAATATCTCTAAATTGTGGAAATATCAGAAATATAAAATCAATATCATAAAAGTGTTATCAATATTGAATATAAATATTAGTAGTTAAAGGGGTTTTTTGGCTAAAATTAATGAATTTTTAATTTTAAGATTAATTTAAATTTAAAAACAACTCATAATAAAATATCTGGAGAAAATTATTCCGATTATTTTCGAATACAAATTCTTAAATATTTCGGAAGAACAAGTTAAAAAAAATATTTATTGTTTATGTTAAAGGAACAGAATAAAAAAGAAAAAATAAATAAATAAAAGTTCAATGTTCTTTTTGTCTCAACATTTTTTTTTCCGTGGAATCAAAAATTAATCAATAACTAGATTGAGAAATACGATTTAAATCCAACCAGTCAACCTGCGCACTTTTATACAGATCTTTTAAAAATTGAAAATAGATAAATGGTTTACGAAAAAACGTTATTTTTTCCATTACGGAAAACGTTTCGCGTTTAAACAAATTCGCCACCTAAATTCCTAGGCTTTCAGCGTTAAATATTGTTTAGGAAATCGTTTCCAGTTTATACCATCTTCCAACACGTGATACATTACCGTAAAGAAAATGTTAAAATAAAATGTCTTTTGCAACACAGCAGCGAGCGTTGAACTCAACTCGAAACAAACGCGAATAAATTTTCTCGAATAGACGACCATAATATAACTACATGTCGTGAAATGAACACGCTGAGCATTGAAACGAACGTTTCTACCTCCTCTTCATGCAAAGGCACCTATTACATTATAACATCTGAATAACTGGCCGAGTGCCAAAATTTCATGAGGACGAATTTCTAAAATGAGTTTATCTTTAGGTAAGCAACCAAGGCCAACGAGATCTTGTGTCATCGGAGGTGATTTTCAAAAAGGCCTTATTGTTGGGAGTCGATTTAAGTAACGCGTTGCTCTTCTGTGTACAGACGCGGAACTCGGGTTTATGTAAGGTTTTACTTTTGTTTTGACTGAGTTGCCACTGACAATGGCGCGATTTCCCGCGCTAGAACGAAATGGGAGAAAGCGCGCGAAAACGCCATGACGTAAAACAATTAGTGTTAGTTCCCTGTTCCAATATTTTTTTATTGAAACAAATAAATGTTTTTTTTATTTTTTATTTATATGTTTAAATAAATTAAAGAAAATTATTAATTATAAAAAATACTTATTAAAAATAATGATGTAATGGTCGTATGATTAATAAATCTGAAGATATTAAAATTGCAATGATAAAATTATAATTAAAAACGTGGAGATAATTTAAACTTAAGTGGTTGTATTTATTGTTTACAAATTATACATTTATACATTCTATTATTCATACAATGAAATTCTAAATTTCCTGATTGGAATTAGTTCTTTCAAGAACATTCTTATCTGAAATGCGAAAAGAATAAATAAATAATTGCTGTTAAGAACATAAATTTGATTATTTTCTGTTCGGTATATCAAATTCACTATCTTTATTTCATAATTAATTTGCTTCTGTTACTATTAATATTCTTCTTAATATTCTATTTAATTTACAATGCATTTTAATTATCTTAATTTTTATCATTACTCATTTCATTTAATGGTATTCATTCTATTTCTTAAAAACCTCTACGGAAATGCTGTTATTTTTGAAAAACAATCCAGCTTAAATTGCGCATTTCATTTTTTTATCTAGAAAGATAAATTTGTTTTATCAGACGTGTTTATGTAATCCAACATATTTTTTTAACCATTCATTAAACATAAGAAAATATGAAAAATGAATGTTCTAAATTATAGATAAATTGTGAAATTCAATTTATTGTTCCGCCAATAGATGGCAGTGTTTTTCTTGTTCTTTGTTCTCGCAGTTGAAAATGACGGTAAGCTCACACCCATACCAATTTGTCATGCAAATAAGCATTTTTATCTTTCGATATAATAATGCATTAATGATTCAATGAAAACTTCCCACTTCCTATGGAAGTTTTTCTTGTAAGCGTGGGCTTCACATTCTTTAAAACATTTATAAATTAGCATCTTTCAAATAGCTCACAATTTATCTTCATTCATTTTAGTAAATCTACCAAACGGAAATGCAAATGTTAAAGATAAATAAAATTTAGAAAATAGAATGCATTCATTATGGAATATTTTGGCGTCTTTTTTTTACTTAAAAAAAAACTGAAGTTAAAATTGTTGGTATCTTTATTGAATTTTGACACTTAAATATTAAAAAGGCATTTCAATATATAATAATCTAATCTAATTTCATAAAAATTTTTGCACGAAATGTTTAAATTTCTTATGTATATTATAGAAATAAAAAATACTTATGATTTTATATTTTCATTTATATTTAGTTAGGTTGTAAAAAGTTCTTTCATAGATATAAGAAAATTGTTTTTTAAATAACTGTTGTAAAAATAGTTAGTAAAAATTTTTTAAAGGCATTCTATTGTTTCATTAACATATGAATTTTGTATATTTTTCTATCAATATATAAAATTGCACTAAATTTCGATAAAAATTAAACAGGCAAATTATGTACGAATTTTTGAATCAAAACAATAATAAAATAATAAATAAAAATAATTATAAATCTAATAATATTTGGTTTGCTAGATGTTGACTTTTGAATTATTAATAAAATTCCGAAAATAAAGAATTCCAGTGAATGATTTTTTTACAACTATCTGCAGATAATTATATCAAGTTATTTTCTCCGTTACTAAATATTTTGTTCAAATGATTATTCATTAATTAAACTTGAATTTCATTTAAATGAATATAATTTTGCGGCATTTTTTTAAACTAAAAATAAGCTACTTTTATATTTTCTACAATTTGAATTTTAATGGTTTGAAGAAATTTGCTTCAGTAGCTGTGTCAAATTAAACACTCGTGAATAAAATATCTTGCATTAATTATAAAACTAAAATTCATCTTTTAAATCTAAAAATATACGTATTGTGATTTCAAATATTTCTTTAATTTCTTTGTTATCATATAAAAAATCCATGTAGAATTAATGATTTTAAAATTTTTTTGTGTCCAAATATTTATTTTTTACTGTTTAGAATTTTAAAAAAATATTTCGCCTTCTAATTTTTGATTTGTTTTGCCTGAAAAATAATTACCATTTTCTTTCCTGAACTTATTGAATATTTAAGAGATAAAACAAATGCTCCTCTCCATCAACAATTTTGAAAGAATGTGAATTGTTTTCATTCGAAATCATTAAAAAGCATCATATTTTATTACAAACAGCAAGTACTCTCTTTGTAGAATTCGTCATTTTTTTCTATTTATGCTAATGTATAATATGCAAGAAATACTGCTCATTATCTAAAAAAAAAATAATGTCGTTTTCATAATCGTTGCCAATATGCTTTTAGAAATCTTCGTATTTATTTTTCCACTTCAGATAAAATATCCATGAATAAATTTGTTGTAAAAAAGTGGAGAAAAAAAATTGCAGCCAGCAGCGCTGAGCAAAAACAAAATACAAAGCAGAAAGCTGCATTAAGATGTTATTACTTTCTCGGCTGAAGAAAGAAGAAAAAGCATTAAAAAATATACTACGCTTGCAGATAGACAGATCAGCAAACATGACGGAAAGTAAATGAGGTCGAACGTCATTGTCGGAACTGGCCAATCCGGGCGCGAGCTTCGTTTCCATGGCAACCAGGGCGCTGCTGTGTTCCGTCTACTAAATTTAATCACATATTCTAGGGCAATAAACATTGACGGATATGCATATTTAGGGAGATACTTAGATAAATGCTCTTTACTAAAATCTTCAATAAAATAGCAGGAATGCTTTAATACCGTCAAACGGAGATTGCTTTTCGAACAAACTGTTCACTACTGAATGTTGGGAAATGTTTTAATTTACCCAGATTAGATTCCGGCAGGGAAAACCATTAATGACTTTTAGAAATGAAATTAGAAACAGGTATATTACTTGAAAACCCTCCAAATGTTATGGATGGTTTCATACTTATTAACATCGTCAGTTCAAGAATCAATAATTTTTTTCTCTACTTAACCAATTCAAGAAGAGAATTTCGATATTAATTAAACGCACACACTATTATTAAAACTTCTGAATGCTAAATGAATCAGCAAATTGCCATTTACTTTCAAAATATGCCAAGACTTTTAATAAATATATTGTTAATTATAAATTCCCGTTAATCAAAGGGTTTTAGACAAACTAATATTATTTTCCCACATATTTACATGGTATCCTGAATATTATGAAAAATTATTATCTGTAAAGAAACAATAATGCTTTTTTTCAATATTTATGAAAAAATATATATTTAAATTCCATATAATTGATTATTCAAATATTAATAATTTTCTTTTTGGATATCAGTTTAAATAATTATGGGCAACTAAAAGTTATTTACTTTTTAAGAAATATTCTTTTACAAAATATTTAATAAGGGCATTTTTTTATATTATTAAAAGTAAAAATATTTTTTATTATTTTAGGATACATTTATTTCGTTTATTATATCTTTTATATATTTAATTTTCATTTTTATGTTTAGCTTCTTTAATGTGTTTTTTAGTATTTAGTTTTTTTTAAATACCACCATATTATCTAGAGAAATTTTTTTTAAATAAATGTTTATGTATAACGTGCATAGAGATTTTTATATTTAATATATCGTTTTTAAAATATTAACATATTTAATAAAATTTTTAATGTTTTCTCTTAAGATTTTTTAAAGTATGCTTATAAATGTTACAAAGGAAAAATTATAATTTTTAAATTAAAATTTCTTACAATTTTTTATTGACATGCATTTCTATAAATTCACGTTTGCACATATTTTTGACATAACAATACTTACGAGCTTTAGAATACTTTAAAATTAAATAAAAATACTACAGCGGGCTAAAATTTAGAAAATAATTTTTTGTTGAAATTTATTTGCTATATGCACCAAATATTATCTGAATAATTTTTATAGTGTATTTACTGACCAAACCTATCAGTTATATAATAAAAATTATTTAATTTTGCATATTAAAGTACGCATATAAAATTATTATAAATAATATTCACATTTATATTATTTAGTAATATTTACTTTTTTTTTATTAATAATATTTCTTTTTACGTTGTAAATAATATTCGTTTTTGCATTATTTGACATATATAATATACAATTTTTTTCAAATTAAAAGCAAATTAAAAGCAAAAGAGTTTGACAACATTGTTTTGTTTAGCATGAATATATAGTTTTAAAATGTATTGGCTGGAATTCACAGGCATGCATAATTTAAAGCAATAAACTAGAGAATATTTAATTGCTATATTCATATTTCTCATTAAAATATTAAAAAAAAATTTTGAAGAAAGTAATAATAGTAAATTTTTGCCGCTAATTTTATTTGCTTGACAGTAGAAGAATCAAATAAAGATAGAAAAATGAATCTTGCTTCCTTAAATTAATATATGTATCCGTCTTGAATTTATTCGTTCTTTCAAATAAATAAATAAATAAAATTCAGCAACTATTTGAAAATTATGGTAGATTTTAAATAAATATTTTATCGTTCATAAAATTTTATAGCTCTGGAAGACATTTTTTAAAAATGGTGAAAATGTCTTTAAAATATCCTTCGTTTGTCTTGCTGGAATGTTGTTTAGTCTTGGCACCGATTTATTTATAGTCATTTTAATTTTAAAATTCTTTATATGTTACATATTCTATAATAAAATGCTAAAATCACAGGAGAAAATTGTTTTAAGAATATAAATATTCAGAATGAGTTAATTTAAATTCAAGCTCCGAAACTATGGCAAGAAAAAAAATAACTGATTTGCTTTGGAATGGAGTAAAAATTTGAATATTTTTTCGCATATTTTTCTGAAACGAAAGAAGAAAACCATGAAAAATTATGCAATAAAAATAATTTTTTAATTAATTAGGAATAATAAAGTGATCTAAAATATTACAATATGTCCAATTTTTATATGATTTGTGATAATGATGGGAGAAAAAAAAAGAAATATTTATACTTGACTATCTTAAGAGATATTGCAATAAAAATCTTGGGATTTTGCAATATAAATTCAAGAATAAAAAATGAAATGCTTCTAAAATTTGTTAAATTCAAAAGTTATAAATATTAATATGCATCTAGAATTTTAAAAGATATAAAAGTGTAAATTTTAAAATGCATAATTAAATAAATATTATAAAATTTTCCGAAATTACAAATAAAATATTTTATTTCTATGATTGTAAAATAGTCACATATATAGAATAACCTTTTACTATTATAATTCAGAAATAAAATAAATAATGTGTAGTATTTTGATCATAATTTGATAGTATTTTATTCCTTATGTAACATACATCATTTTTGGAAGGCCCTCTGAAAAATATTCTAAAAGATTTTATAGCGTTATTATTTGCTGGTGATTTTATTTTCTAGTTTCTGATATTTTAATTTTGTAATTTTATGTATTTATTTTTTTAAATATCTCACCTTATATTCATATGGAATTTTCGTCAATATGCTTGATTTGGATATAAGTAACTAACTTGGAGAATAATTTTTAAAATTAGAAAATATGCAGGAAAATTCTAAAAAAGATTTTTTTAAAGATAAAACAATGAATTTGAAAAAATTAATTTGTATTTTTCAAATAATTTCATTTTGCTTCATATAAATGGGCAATCCATAAATGATGCGCTTTATGAAAAAATAATTGAGTTGTAATTGAATTAAAATTATATAATTTCATCGATGTAGTTTTCATAATTGAAAATCTATTTTTAGATTTTAAATCGAATTCTCTAGAAATCTTTCTTATACTGTTTATTTTTGTATCTCTTTATATGATAAATATTTGAATAAGGTCTATACATAAATAACATCAAAGGAAGTTATATAAAAAGGTATGAAAACATTTAAAAGAGGCATTACTTCAAAGATATTTAAAGCTACAAAAATAAATAAATAAACTTATTAACCTTGCAGACATTGAAAAAAAGAACGATAATTTATTTTGTTTCGAAAAGAATTTTCGACTGCTATTTCAGTAAAAGAAAAAACAAATAAAAATATCATAGTATGAATATACATCTAAATAAAGATTTATTTATGGACAGAATTAATTAAATTAATTATTGAATTGTAATTTATATTACTAAATCCTTTTAATCGTAAGGGTATGAATCCAAATTTCACATATTCTTTTTATTTCAAATATAACTTCTTTTATCGTATGATTTCTTTTTTTTTTATCTCCAACGAATAATTTTCTATTAATAATATATTTTTTAAATTAAATAATGAATTTCATAATATAATTTATAAAAGTAATATGTTTTGTTTTTTAATAATAAATTCAACATCCGCTGGGACGGGCAGAAAATATTTCTCTTCACTCTTGATCAAAAGCAGAAAAACTGTAACAGAAAAAAAAAACGCCTCAACTCGAGCCGACTTTAAAACACTACACCTGACGCTTTTAAAAATTGCAATTTCGCAATTCCGGGAGACGAATTTCTCGTCTGCTTCTATTCTGCTCTTTTCTCTCTTCTTGTTATTTATTCTTTCTTTTTTTTTAATCGATCGCTCAACTATTTGCTGCTTCGACGAAGTTCTCCTCGTGCTTGTGGCAACACTGCATGCATACTGCGCTATCAATCACGAATATATATGTATGCGTTAGGGGATATGACGGTAAGGAGAGATAGGGAGGCTCAGTTTAGGAGGGATGGGGAAAAAATACATTGTGTGTTGTGTTAAAGGACATCAACTACCGACTCGTGCAGTTAGGGTGAAAAGGGAACTTGCCTTGCCTCTTTTTTGGGAAATGTTTCGCAAGGATACTTTTAACCTTTTTCTTTATCGGCTGCAGTGGCTGTTTTCTATTTTTATTGCTAAGTGAGGCGTATTGGGGTTGTTAATTCTATGATGGTATTTTATTCCAAGAATTCTTTATTTATGGAATTTACATTTACACTTGTTTTGACATTTTTTTTTCTTAATGGTCTCGCATGCGAAGTTATAAATACATAAAGATTTGTGAAAAAATGTGTCTAAATGGTATAAAAATTTCAGATCATTTTGAGTCTGAAAAAAAACATTTTTAGAATTTTGTCTGTACATCTGTCTGTGTATGTGAATATGCCGGATAATTTAAAAATTCAGAGAAATGGAGACTGAAAATGTAGCATAAGGTCTTCACACCAAAAATTATTAACCTGTATAAAATTTTGAGTTTAATTCGTAAATAGGAATAAGTATTTTTCATAAATATAGCCATTTTTTTTTACAATAAGGCATAAAAATTTTCGTTAAAAATACTACAAAAACGCCATGTATGCAGAAACGTTTTTAAAATAACATTAAAATTCTAGAAAAAGACAACATAGATTTTAATTATTTTATTTAATTGTATGTGCATTTTGTTTCTCATATAAGGTTCTATTTTGCATATTTAATGCATTCGTTTAATTTGCAGTTCATGAAAAATACACGAAATTTCTGGCAAAATAAAACGTATATTTATTTTGCTGTATTTTTATATATTATAAGCAGAAAGGAATTATTATCTATCAAACAACATTTTATAATCTTCTTTATATAACATTTAAAATATTTATAAGCAATATTTGGGAAAAATAAAATGAATTTGAAAATCCTTTTATTTTATATTCTAAGAACTTTTACTTTACATTAAGTCTGCATTTCTACATTAAGGTATTATACTAAAAAAAATCCCATGTTTGCAGAAATGTTTTTAAAATATTCAAATTCTAGAAAAAGACAACATACATTTTAATTATTTTATTTTATATGCATTTCTTTTCTCCTTTAAAGTACTATTTTGCATAACTAATGCATTCGTTTGATTTGCAGTTCTTGAAAAATACACGAAATATCTAAAAAAAGAATTTATATTTCTTTTGCTGTATTTTTTTTTCTTCTAAGCAGAAATGAATTATTATCTATCAAACAACATTTTATAATCTTCTTTATATAATATTTAAAATATTTATAAGCAATATTTGGGAAAAATAAAATTAATCTGAAAATCCTTTTATTTTACATTCTGAGAACTTTTACATTACATTAAGGCATTATACTAAAAAAATCCCATGTTTGCAGAAATGTTTTAAAATAACATTCAAATTCTAGAAAAAGACAACATGCATTTGAATTATTTTATTTAATTGCATAGGCATTTCGTTTTTTAGTTAAGATACAATTTTGCATATTTAATACATTGGTTTGATTTGTATTCATTTTAATCAGCTAATTAATTTTCTCCGATTCAAAAGTCAATATTTAGTTTGTTTCTATTGATGTCTATCAATAATGGTTAATTTAAGAGAGAGCAATTCTATTTGTTCACTCGCTGTAAATGAGATTTTACAATGAAGTATACGATAAAATAAAGGTCCCATTTTTTATTTCTTCAAAATCAATGAAAGGCTAAATGTCACTTCTAATTATTTAACAATTCATATTTGTTTCATTACATAGTTGGATTAATTTATTAGTTTAACTTAAATCCGTCGCCAATGAGTTACTAAACCGTTGGCGATCGTTGGCGAAGAAGATATAATACGTAATTACCTATTATTCTTTATGTCCACACTATCCAAGAGAAATGTGATTTTTTAAATAGAAAATGGGATGTGTATGTTTTTTTAAAAAAGTAAATGAACTACAGTGATATAAATTTGTTGTAAAATAATTAAATGTGAATGGATTTAATCCTTTTTCCAATTTTTGAGTTCATTGGTTGCTTCTTTTAAAATTATTTTAAATTCAGTACTATAATAATTACCAAAGCTTTTTTGTAGACCTAACATTATTAATCAATGTACAACTTTTTGCCATCGAATTCTGAAAAACTGATTGACAGGAAACTGTTAAGTCAACTTATTTTTGGTTTTATTTACCTCTATATTCAGTAAAGAGAAAATCTAATTTAAAATTTTTCATATTTTCCTGTAAAACATTCTAAAAATTAAAAAAAAAACATTTTAAGTTTTATGCTATTTAATTTACTTTTGAATATAATGCTATTTAATTTATATATAAGTATTGTGTGTCTTAAATTTACAAAGTTCAATGGTTTATAAAAAAATTATAATTTTCGTTTCGTTTTTCAAAGCTTTATAAATGTTATTTTTTAATTATAAATCTTTTTCTGTTTCTTTCCGAGTTTTTTCAATTTCGAAATATAATAAACATTTATATATATATAATTCTAAATAAATTAGAAACAATATTGCCACTCTTATTATATATTTCAAAATAACAATTCAGAAGAGAATGTTTGCAACTATTAACCTTAATTTCTATTACAATTCTAATTTTAAAAAAACTTAGATTTATAAATTAGTTATTTAACTTTAGAACTAACTTATATTAGATTTCTATTACTTTACTTATTGCATTGTCCATCGTATGGCAATTTATCTACTTGCTTGCATTGAAATAATATTAGATGTTCTGAAATACAAATCCGAAAAAAAATTATTGCTTACTCTAGTAATATACGTTTCTGAATAGAAGCCGCTAGTAAAATATATATAAATAGAAAGATGCATCATTCATTTTTGACGATTTGTATATGCAGCATTTCTTTTGCGACTTATACACCAAGGGAGTACATATTTTTATGGTTTGATAAAAAAAACATCATACTACATAAAATAAAACTATCATCCAAAAAAACTCAAAAAGTGTTAAATGTTCGAATCAGTGAAATATATGAATATTAAAAAATATTGTCATCATTATTTCTTTCTAAAATTACTAGAGATGTAATTGGCAAATCAAAAATTGCATTAAAAGCAGGTTCATATAGAAGCATTCAGAACACGTAAAGTAGGCCAATTCTTCATACTTTGAGAATAATCAATGAAAAATAAAGTATGAAATATTATTAGCTATAATAAAAAAATTTCAATATCACCTCAACAATAAAATATATTGTCGCAATACAGTTGTTTAAATAAAAATATTGTTTAATTAAATATATTTTTGCAATTCAGTTGCTTAAAATATTTTTAAAAAATGAAATAAAAATGCAAAAAAGTTTATAGCAAAAGAAGGCGTGATTATATATATGTATACAATTTTAAGGTGATATAAAAATCATTTTTGCGCTTGTTTATATATTTTGTGCGTAAGTAATTGCAAAAAATGCCAGCATTTATTTTTATTTTTATTTAATTAAAATTCCATTCAAAATTTCTCCGCTTGAAGGGATTTAATCAAATAACAAAAATGTAATAATAATAAAAAAAATGTAAAATGTTGCATTTTTTTTAAATTGCACTTTTTTTAATTAACTGTTCAAGACATGATACATATTCGAATCATAAATTTTAATTTAAAACATATAAACAGCAATAACGAAATTTTACTAACTGAATATATTATAATTATTTGTATTCCCCGCTAAAATAAAATATTGTTTAGTTTAAATTTTTATTCGCAGCCTAAAGATATATTTAACAAAAGGAAAATTTAAATACTTTTTTCTTTAACCGAAGAAAATTCAGTTGGAAAAAAATGTTAAAAATATATTAACCTATTTTAGAATTTATAGCATCATTAAGCGACTGCATAATAGTTAAGTTATTAAATAAATATGCATCTCTTAAATTGTTGTAGTATAACGTATTATGAAGCGAAAATTCAAAAGATGTTGCAACGATATTAAGGTTTTAGCGAATGAGAATATTCTTTTGTTAATGCACAAAGAAACAATTGTTTATCTTTATTTTCTTGTTTGCATTATGTTTTAGATTAATCCCCCAGATTCAGAATAAAAATGCACGAAACATCTGAAAAAAAAAAGAATTTATATTTCCCTTGTTATATTTTTATTTCTTCTAAGCAGAAAGGAATGATTTCCTACCAAACGACATTTTATAATATTATTTATGTAATATGTAACTTATTTATAAGCAATATTTGGGGAAAATAAAATTAATTTGAAAATCATTTTATTTTACATTCTAAGAACTTTTACTTTGCATTCAGAAGGTTTTCGCAAAGATTAGCTAAATATTCCTCTAAGAATATATTATTTTTTCTAATTCACTTAGAACGATTACATTTCTTTTTTTTTTTTTACTCAGTTAACTTGATTATTATTTCACAATTAATTCTTAACTTGAACTGTAACTGAAAAAATGTTAATAAAAGACTAATTCTTGATATGTCAAATGGAATTCGTACATATTAATATGTTCCACACAAAGTGACCTATGTATTTGGAATCTATTGAGCTTGGCGTAATTCCTGCAAGTAAAAAACATTTATGAATTTTCAAAAAAAAAAAAGTGTAAGTAGTATTTTACTTAACTTCCGAAAAAACAAATGGAAAGTTAATTCTTATTTAATTTAGTTTGGGTCGTATTCAATTGATATATAATTTAACTAGTTTCATTTAGTATCATTCAAAGTTGACACTAGAATCATTCGTATTAATTAGTAATAAAAAAATTTCTAATCTGCAATTGAAGCAATTTTCGAATATATGATACAGTTGACCAATTTTATTCGAATTATTTATTCTATTGTTTTTGCTTCATAATTTTGTTATTAAACATATACTCTCTTAAAAGAATGTAAAATGAACGGTAAACATTTGAATTTCTGTATGAGATTTTATTGCCTCTAGTTTTAATAACTCAGAATTATAAAAAGAGGAAATTTGAAATATGTTTTCAAATAACAATTTTATTCTTCTTGTTTCCTAGTGTTTTTACTCAGAAAAGTTGTGGAGAATTTAAACAATTTAGAAACTTGTAGATGTAATTCGATTGGCGCATGCGTCCTGTGTCGCATAGTAAAAAATGGTGTCACTTCTGTAGACTGACATACATAATTACATTTTTCATGTGATATGATGACGTCATTAGGAAATAAAAAAATTCAGTAAAAGAATTTTAGCGTCATATAGTTAAGTATTTGCTTGATGTAAGCATTTGAAATTTAATAGTAAAATTTTCTGGTTTATTTATTCCTAACTATCAAATAAATTTGCAAGTAGGAATTTGAATATTTTATTTCATTCAAAACGTCCATCATTCAGATGTAAAAAAAAAGAAGAAAAAAAAACCCAGAGAATTAATCTGACAGAACTTTTTTTGAAGCCAGACTAGATGTGTGTTTAATCGTCAAAAAGAAAAAAGAAAAAGAGCAGATGTTTTTCATTTCGCCATTTTTAATTCGAGCCTGTCATTTCAACTAATTATGCGCAGTTTTAATTCAGTGAATATCAAAGAAGTCGTTTTTCACCTGTTTGATTACGTAAAAGGAAGAAGATTAATATTATTTTAATATTTCCCGCTCTAACAGCTGTGACTATATGATTATATAAAAATAATACTTAAAATAGTATAATAATATATAATAGTAAATAAAAAACAATAAATCAATGACGTCTTTTAAGTTGAATAATTTTAGGTGCAGAAGTATTTATATAATAAAAATCAAAACAATAAAATTTCGTTTTCATCATATCAAGAAAACATCTGTACGTATATATTTTAAATTTGTTTTTTAAACAACGTCGAAAACAGAACGATCTGCATGAATATATTTTAAATTTGTTTTTCAAAAAACGTCGAAAACTTAAAATGAATGAGCCTTTATTTCATATGAATATGGTTTTCAAAATTTACTATTTCGAAATGTTGCATTTGTTGATAACCTGAGTTTAGAAAAGAAAAAAAAATATTATCAATCTAAAGTTAGACATATACCAAGAGAATTTTTTTTAATTATTTGTTTGTTTTGTTCGGTGTTCATCACTTAAACATATTTCGGACTATTTTTATCTTGTTCTTCAATTAAATTTCAAAATATTAGTTAAATATGACAAATTTCTTCTTTTTATATTAAGTGAGATTGTTCTCTTTTTACGTAATTAACTGATTGTAAAAATTCACAAATATCTATATTATAAAAAATATAACTTGCATAGAACATATATTTGACCAGAATCATAAATATTTGTTTTTCATACTGTTGATTTAATACCATTTCCTTTAATTAGAAAATATTCAAAGAATTCTATAATAAGCTGTTTAATTAGCTAATTATCATATTTTAAAATAATAACTGTTAGCTTTCTAATTTTTTAGTAAATAAGTTTTTATTGAAGATTGCATACAAAGTTTTGTTTTATGTCAGTGGAATTAATAAATATTGGTTTTTATAATTAATTTATCGAACTAAATTGAACTAAAGTCTGACTACTTTTATCATTCTGTTTAAAATTCTATTCTGATATTTTATTGTATTTGAATTATTCATACAAATTTTTACTATAAAAAAGCAATTGGCATCCTTCTATTAAGTACTGAATAATTTAATGAGCTGGCATCCTTCTATTAAGTACTGAATAATTTAATGAGCATTTTTAATAGAATAACTAATAATTTTTATTTGTTGAATAGGGACTTATAAATTGAAGACGAAATACTTTCATTTTTGACATTTTAGAATTAAATTATGGTACATGGTATTTAAACATTTAATTTTTTCTTTACTATTTGAAAAAGAATATATATCTTTAAAAGGAGATGGGTTCTAATTTATTTTGTATAGCAATTTTTATTTTATCTTTAATAGGTTATATTTTAATTGACTTTATCGAACTTCTTTTCTTTCACATTTTAATTTAAAAATTAAGTAACAAGTTGTAAAATGAACTTGGAATTCCAAAATAAATTTTAAAAGCTGAAATTCCCTTCTTTATTTGAAATTATAAAATCTTATTTATTTTCGAAAGCACTTGAGGCAGCTCTGTTGTTGAAAAAAAAAAGTTTTCTTACTTTTAATAGAATCATTTTTTTAAAGTATCGTACATCTTTTATTCAAATTTGATGCTATACGGACTTAAAAAAATCTCTTATTTTTTTTGCAATTCTTTAAAGTTTAAAGATTCCCCCTTTTTTTTAAAAGGAAGAGCACAAAAAAAATGTGAAGAAAGAAATGAAAACAGTATTCTTCTATTCCCACGTATTCCATGTTTTTCTCCTTCTAACTAATGGCAACAACTTCAACAGCAGACGATTTTGAAGAATGATAATAAAGCGAGAATTATGCAAATGGAAAGAATCTCAAATTGGTTGACTTAACAAACTTCGCTTTCAATTTTGAGGAAGCAGAAAAGGAGAGAGAAAAAAAGACTGAACGGATGAGAAGGATTTTCTGTCTCGATAAAAAATTACTCTCTGAACGACACATGCTTCGAGTTAATCTAAATTCTACCTCCGAATTAAAAGGGGAAGAATGCAAGATCCTAATTGGGACTAAAGCTTTAGCAGACTTTACACGTAATAAATGTTCTAAAAGTCAATAATGTCGGTTGTTTTCTCTAGCGCTCTATTGTTAGTGGATTTACTTGCAAAATGTTACTTGAATGTCGTTTTCTTATTTTTTTTTATCCCTTCATATTTATTTCATTCCGTGGCTGAACTGAAGTGAAAGGATTCAGGGCAGTGAACAAAGTTTTGTTTTAAATTAAAACATCCCCGAGATTATTAAAACAGTCTTAGAATATTTTAGTACGAAGACTTTTTAAAGGAATCTCGTGAAATGTGGATATTTAATTACAGTTCTGAGGTAACGTATTTTAAAAGTCTGTCAAAAGTTCATTTATTCTGATTCTCGATCCATTGTCATAAATTAAATTTATTCACAGTTCAAAGGTTACGAGTTTGAAATGATTGAGTCATTTGTGTTTAATGGATACTTTCTGAATGAATTTTTTTTAAAGATTTGTATGCTCTCAGATTAAAAATCAGTTTATTAGAGTTGATTTCTATTATATTTCGATTAATCGTTTTCATTTTTAAACGACATTCAGAATTACGGTAATGAGATGTAAATATGGAAATATTATGTTTTGTTAAAAATAAAATTATTCTTAAAGATGAATTAAATATTCTGATTTAATTTTTTAAATTATACAGAATAAACTCATATAGTTAAATTTTTTATGATTTAATTATTAATTATTTTAGTTAAATATTTTTAAGATTTAATTATTAACCGGTTTTAGTTAAATATTTTTAAGATTTAATTATTAACCGGTTTTAGTTAAATATTTTATAATTTAATTATTAATCCATTTTAGTTAA
>JAOUZG010029590.1:3737310-3766359 GCA_026289955.1 Argiope argentata | reverse complement strand
TTTAATTATTAATCCATTTTAGTTAAATATTTTATGATTTAATTATTGATCGGTTTTAGTTAAATATTTTATAATTTATTACTAATCGGTTTTAGTTACATATTTAATGATTTAATTATTAATTGATTTTAGTTGAATATTTTATGATTTAATTATTAATCCATTTTAGTTGAATATTTTAAGATTTAATTATTATTCGGTTTTAGTTAAATTATTTTAATGAATTTTTTAATTTTATTTCCACTTGCCACCTATGATGGTAAATTGATAATCTAGAAATGTTGCTTATATTTAATATTCAATTAATTATATTATACACAATTCAATATTAATAATTCTTTCAAGATAAATTAATGATCAAATTGTGACAAACATCAAAGCCCCTTAATAGATTTATAAAGTGATTAGTTAAGCCATCATAATCGATTAAAGTCATTTAACTAAGCACATTTACTCTATTTATTGTGTATATAAAGCCTCTTTATGGAATCAAGTCACAGGATATACAATATTATTAATGATATAAGTATCGTGGTAATGTCTTGAAATTACACATTATCTTCTGTGTTAATGGAATTTCACATTCTGATTCTTCATATAGCTGCGCAGATAATATAATCAGAATCAAGTGTTTCAACAATAGCAAGAAAACCATACGTTTAAATATTTGATAAAACGATGATTACAATTTGAAGCTCATAGTAACAATAAGTCAGATGTTAAAAATTGTGAAAGAAAAACACTTTAAAATGTTTTGCAGATTCTAGTAAAAAAGCACTACAATTAAATGATTATAACAATTTTTTTATTGTAAAAATAGTTTTATGCGATATTATCAGTAGTCCTTACCCCTCCCCCACAAATTCGCTTTGTTTTTAATTAATCAAAATTTTAATAAAATTTCTCCCACTTGCACTTTTATATCTCTATGGTATATTTCTACCAAATTTTATAACACTACGTTACCCTATAGAAAACCAGTAAATAAGACAAACAAATATGCGTTCTTCTTTTTTAATTAGATGATTAGTCGCTTTTTGCGGATAGAATATATCATTTACTTTTTCAGTTTCACTCAGATTTCTTTGTATAACACCCACACGCATAAATTATCGTTTATTATTATTATACAGGGAGATAAATTTGACTTTCAGAAAAAAAATTCATTCAAGGATTTTTTTTCTTAATTCCTTTAATAATGTTTAATAAAGCTTATTCATCACAGTAAAATAAAAAAAAAGAACTTACATAAAATTGTAATGAATACTTCCAACAAAATATTATCTTTTAGTTTCTTTTTTTAATTTTAAAGAAATATTTTTCATGATATTTAATTCATCGAAGAATTATTAGCAGACGATCTTTGTCTTTCTTTTTTTAAATGGAAATTATACGTTATTTTTGAGTCAACTATTTTTGTTTTTTTCGTTGAAGTTAAATTCGATTTTTTAAAATAATTTACTAGTTATTTAGATTTATTTCTTAACTAGCAAAAGGTTTCAATGTTAATTTTAATAATTAATCGTAGTAAAAATTATATATTTAATTTAAGCGCGAACGATGAAATATAATAAATAAGATCTGCATCTTTATAAGCTATATAAGACTCTGCATCTTTATTGAATCTTCAGACTGTTGATTACGGTTTATTTTTCAAGGAAGAGTAGAATTTTATTGAAAATCCTTTGTTTTTTTATTCTGATGAATATTTTAAAGTTATTTCAAGCCATGATATTTAAATGCCGTTAATGGGCCTTTTATGAAATTTCATCTTTGGTAAATATTCTTTATGCTGAATGATAATGAGATAGATATTCAAATAATCAATAAGAATGCATAAATCTTTTTTTTTGTATAAGTAATATGTTAACATATTTAACGGGCTTCTGATTGTTTAAAAATTAGTTACATCCTTCTTTCGTGAATATTATTTAAAATGATTTCATTTTTTTACTCACAAAAATGTAATAGGAAAATCCCTACGATGTCTTTCCGTCGTGCAGTTTTTTTTAAAAGATTTTCATTGAAAAGTAATAATATAATTTATTTTCAACCGTTTTGGTATTTTATCTACATTAATTACTATATTAAAAAATTAGAAATGGCCCTTTTAAAAATATAAGGGTGACCGGAGCAAGATAAAGATGTTAACAATTGCCCATTTTGAATAAATTTAATTTTTAAAGAACATTGTATTTATTTGTATACTTATAGGTGAAATGGGTTCTTTTTGCATTTTACCTTATTATCAAGCAAGAACATGATGTTGCTTTCGTTAGGAGTTTTTGAATAATTGAAGGTAACGAATAATTGAAGCTTGAAACAGGCATATTCAGTGAACCATAAATGGCAATATTCGTCAACATCTTTTAATTGCACATATTTTTTACCTGCTTTTACCAGTATTGCATTATTATCATGTAAGAACATGATGTTGTTTTCGTTAGGAGTTTTTTTTGTTAGGAGGCCAAGTGTTCGTTTTCATGTTGTTTTTGTTAGAAGACCAAGAGTACGATTAGCTACCTTATACGTCACACTCGATTGCACAACTCCTTTTTACAGATGGGGGGGGGTAGCACATTTACGCACGTATATAATATAGAAGTATTATATGTGTGTATTACGCACACATATAATATAGAAGAAGAACAACCATACTCGAACTGGGACTCGAACCCGACACGTCCAGTTCATGGAGAAGGCGGTCTACCACTTTTGCAAAAATACTTGCAAATAAATAATAATTGCAAAATATAATAATTGCAAATAATAAATAATTGCAAAATATAATAATTGCAATATTATAATAATTGCAAATAATAAATAATTGCAAAATATAATAATTGCAATAATATAATAATTGCAAATAATAAATAATTGCAAAATATAATAATTGCAAAATATAATAATTGCAATAATATAATAATTGCAAATAATAAATAATTCCAAAATATAATAATTACAAATAATAAATAATTCCAAAATATAATAATTGCAAATAAATGGTCTATGCAAAATTACTTGCAAATAAATAATAAATAAATATGAACGCCAAATAAAAAAGAATAAACAGCATTCCACTCAAGAAGCAAAGATTGTTCACCTACCCTGACGGTCTCGTCCCAGCTAAAAATGTTAAAATATTCTGATTTATTTTATTGATAGGATTAATAAAAATTAACCAATCCGTTATAAAGAGCACTGTCTAAGATATTCATATTGACTTAAACTACCATTTTTTCATTATCTTTGCTGACGTAGCTGTCCTTTTAAGCCAATGCTGACCACTTTAGCCCAGATAAAACTTTAGAACTTAATCCTATGGTGAAAATGACTGGCAGATTTCGAAAAAGACTGGCAGAAAATGACTGGCTACGAATTTCGAATTAGGCGAGAAATTTCAAATGCTAACGAATTGAAAACGAAGGATCTATCAATTAGTTACTTTAGAGCTAATATCTAGAAAATTTAGTTTCGTTTAGCAGTTTTTTTTTGTTTGTTTGTAAAATTGTGTTTTTGGAGAAAATATTTGGATAAGAATCACATACTGATTACATGTGAATATTTTTCATTCTTGCCTACTTATAAACTGGTCATTTAAATGAACAAAAATCACGTATGCATTAATGTTCACGTGTTATTAGAAACAAACTTCTATATTAAAGTATTTATTTCACAGTTTGTATATCATTACTTATATATTTTTCAAACTATACTCAGTTTTAACATGGTGAAATAGGGTCCGAAGTCGCATTGTACGCCATTGTCAGTGCGCGAGCAAATAGTAAAAGGCTCTTTGCTGAGAGAAGGAATTAAGCTACAATAGTTTGACAGATGGTATATGTTTAGAAAAGAAAGAATAACTTACGATTTTATTCCTAATCCAGAAATAAAAATAAGAAGATACCATCCACTGGTAATCCAAATTATATCAGGAGATGGGAGATTCCCTGCATATTTCTAAAGATTTGAAAGAATGCAGGAAAATAAATGCATTTCTGGAGCGATCGGTACTGTTTGCCACTATTTAAAGGAATGAACAGAAATCTCCGATTATAGAAAACATCTTCAAGTTGAAAATAATGACTCGAGTTCAGTACTGATGGTTACCAGGCAATCTTAGGACTCTGATGGACATGATGTCTAAAATTGTCGGGTTTTCGCCAACTGTTTGAAAGTTTATAGAGAAGGAGATGGTCAGTATTTGACCACTTTGGGGACAATTATATCGGAGAGAATATCAGTTTGACAGATTCGGTCAATGTAAGGAAGGACATTGCTACAGTCCACAATCGGCCACAACAAATCCTGTCGATACTGGTGGCGGGGTGGTCGGATGTACACAAGAAGAAGTAAAATATTCTAATAGTTAATTATAAAAAATATTGTATGTGTAAAATCGCGTTTTTTGAAGAATTATATCTATATAAACTTAAAAAGCAATAAATAAATAAATAAATATAATTGCACAAGTAAAAACAAAATAAGCAAAAAGCGTGACTCGAGCCTAGGACCCGCAATGCATGTCTCTTTCTTGATGCTCTGACCCCTTTTCACATTTCAAAGCGGAAATCTAATATATTTATTCTAACAATTATTAAAAAAACCCGTTTGATTTTTTAATGTAAAATCTTTTTTTTAAAGAACACCTATAGAGATAAACTTAAAAATCAAAACCTCATGTAAATATAAAATTAGATCCAAATCATTAGATCCGTTTCTGAGATGCACAAAATAAATAAATTTATATTTATTTATATACAAGAACAGCTCCTTTAATATAATATAATAATTATATGGATAAACTTAAAAATCAAAATGTCATATAAATATAAAATTTGATCCAAATCATTAGAGCCGTTTCTGAGATGCACAAAATAAATAATTTTTTTATATATTTATATACAAGAACAACTCATTTAAAATTATAAAATATAACATTAAATGAATATTTTTTAGTAAATTAAAATACATCGATGCGGAATCAAAAGAATTTATAGTATAAAAAATTAAACATAAACTGTGATAACATTTAACGGCGTTTAAAAATATTTCTCGTCCTTTTGGTTGAAATACTTCAAAATAGAGTTGAGTTGAGTTGAGAAGAGCTTGATATAAAAAAAAAGTGAAAATATTTCAAAGGGTTGACAATCGTAGGGAGAGTGACCAAATCCTAATCTATTCTCGCCCTTTCATGAAGCATTTATCTTTGTCAACTGACCAATCGCCGGACGTCATTCCGAGGCTTATCGGGTAGCAGACAAAAGAAAAGGACAGGCCGGGAACAAAAAACACGAAGCAGAGAAACCGATTAATCTCGCGAGTTTTCTTATTGTTTTGTTTATCTCATTCAGTTCGGGGTTTTGCACATAATTCTGTTTCCGGATTGGAGATGGGCTTGTGTATGACTGAATTATTCCTTGCTCTACATAACAGTTACTTTCTCGTACAAGACGATAAAGCAATGCCGTATTTCCGATTAGGCAGAAAAAGGCAGCTGCCTAGAATCTCTATATTAAGATGGAGCTGTATAAAAGTAAGTCCACTTAAAAGGTATTATTTGTCTAGTTTACAATAAATAAATTTGTAAACAAACAAAAAATAAACTTGTTTACAAATAAATAAAAACGTCAGTTGAGGTAACTTAATATAGGGAAGAAATTTTTAATTTTCTTTATTCTGTATTATTTTAATTCGAAAGTACACTGAAATGAATACAAAAAATTGATTAATGAACAATATTTAATTTTAAACGTATCAAACACTAAGAAAATAAATAGAATCGTTTGAAATAATCGGCCGAAAACAAGTTAAGCCTAACTTCATTAGCCTAGGGGAAAAAAGAATTGAATTCTTTACTTATTTGGCAGTGGGGAAATGAAGATTTTTGGCGATAAAGTCAGTTTTTAATTAATTAATAAAAAATAATGAGTTAATTTAAATATACAGTTAATATAAAAAAACTGCATTAACAACAAGTTTAAAAATTACATTACAAGTTTAAAAATATTTATTGAATTTCAGTAGATAAATAAAAATTATTTTATTAAAGATTGAAAATTTGAACAAGATATATAAATATATACAAGGAAAGTATGAGCTAATAGCAGGAATTGAAAACCAATTATTATTTAGAAAATAATAATCAATTCAAACTAATTTTAAATTTAACATATAGGATTTAATTATTAATCCATGATTAGATTGAACACGGTATATAAGTGCATAATTGAAACTTCTTGAATTCTTTGTGTACAGATTTTATAGTTATCGATTAAATAAGGATTTTTTTTGTTATTAATTAAAAATTATGTATCTGCACCTAAAAAAACTTTACTTTTAATTTTGATATCCCAACAGAGTGATATTAAAATTTCAAATTATTTTATTTGCTTCCTTGGTATTTATATTAAGTATATATGCTTGTTAGATAATCAAACATTTGCAAAGAAAGTTAAACAACTTATTTTGGCAGCTCATTTATTTTGCAAAAGTTTTATTCCATTTATATTATAACAAAGTAATTCAATTTAAATTGTAAAATTGTTTACAAAGAAACAGTCCAAAATAATAAAATAGAAGATAGTGGAAAATTTAAAAAAATCGTTTGGGAGAGCATACCATTTTTTGAGAAGCATCGTATTTTAAACTTGCTTTGGGCAGTTTGTAATAATATTTTAACTAAGAAGAAAGTTTCAGACGATAAGAGTTTTGCATTATAATATTTTATATAAAGATATTTTACATTCAAATATATTTGTAATTAAAAAATAAAAGTCAAAAGTTGCAAACGATAAGATATATATTATAATTTTTTATATACAATATTTTACAATGTGATAATATATATGCTTTAAAACTTTTTAGATTATTTACATGAACTTGAATATTTCATGTCGAGTGTTAATATTAAACATATTTCAACACCTGATATAATATGTGATATTTTTATTTTTGTGAGAAAAGCTTGACATTTTGCTCGCAAAAATTAACCATAAAAAGTTTTTAACTGTTAATTAAATAAAGTATTTTTTTATTAATGCATGTAAATATATTTCTACCCTAGCAACATCAGATATATGTGTTAGTTAGATAATCAAATATATGCAAGTAAAGTGAGAACAGTTAACTTTGTCTTTTAATATTTTTGAAATATTTTTATTCTATTTAAAAATATGCACAAAGAAGCAGTCTAAAATAATAAAATAAAAGAGGATTATTATTATGGATGAATTTTCAAACGCATTAGTAATGTTTATTGATATACGTCATCAGAAAAACATGTTTTTCTTCATGATAAGAAAAAGTCAGATAACATTATAGAAACTTTACGTAACTAATAAAAATGCGTTTTTGAAAAGTCTTAAAAATTTTAAACATAATATACTGGTTTAAATATCTCATTTAAAAATCCTACAACAAACACGTATTTTCTCCCAAATGTAAATATTAATTATTTGTACACTACAGAAACCTGATTTACATGCGAATGAGTTATCCATATTAATTTTTAAATTCTAAATTAAAAAAAAAGAGCCGCATAAGAATTTAAACTAATTTTATGAATCTGCAAATATGGAAAAGGTATTTATTCTGAGTTCTTTAAAGCAGCAGCAAAATGGATTCATTAATTTTCAAAAAGCTTAATAACAAGAATTTTTATGTCGCCCTGTTTCCCCCGATTTGCATAAACACAGTCAACAGTAAATGAAACATTCACCACAAGCCTTTAAGTAATCACTCCCAAAAAATAAAAAAATGTTTCCCATCTATAATTAATGAAAACACCCTTTTACTCATATTTCAACGGCAAATGCATTAAGTATTGAAATTCGATTGAACAAGTCTAGTTATACGATGTTTTTAAAAAATGGATTGGCTCATTAAAACTGTGTATCAGAAGGACAATTAAGTCTCATGATTTTCTGAAAATCGTTTCTTTAATTATTCCTCCTCTTCTAGCGTGATTAATTAACGTCCTGTATTTTTACCGAGACTCATAGCATAAATATTTCAAGCTGCAAAAATATTTTTAATTTTCGATCGTCTGCCTTTATATTTTTCTCTCTCCAACAAACAAACGATGGTAGATTTGTTTAAAATTAAAGCTCTTGTGTTTGGCAACACTTTGATACTTCTCTCTTGTTTAATTGAGGCGGTAAGGATTCTTTTTTCCCTTCTTTCTCGTTCTGTTCCGATGTCGGAACTTAATTTATGTTTTATTCCTTCGGGGCATTGCTATAATGATATTTTGTTAGCTCATTATTCAAAAATGGAAGTGGAATCATATTATAATTAATTTATCCCAGCCCGAGTAGCAATGAAGATTGAAATAAAATATGGAATTTTAGAAGAAAATTAATTATTGTTGAATATATATTCTTACGAAAAGGAACGGTAAAAGATAATTTTAGCTTTGAAGAGAGGGGAAATTTGTTTTGTATGGTATTTTAAGTAGGCATTTATTAAACATTTGATCAATCATGTAAAATTGCATCTAGTTAAATTAAAATTAAGAGATGTTATATTTTAAAAATCATTTGACTTACTTATTATTATTTTACGTTTTAAAAGACAAATCTCCATATACAAATATAATTTAAGTCTACGAGTGTTTATTTGCACAATTAATCTTGCAAATACAAAAATTGTTTTATAATTTTAATTTACTGAACATTCTTCATTTATTTTTATTCAGATATTCCAACTGAAAGTTTTTGTATTCAGGTTTGATCCAAATTATAAAATATTTAAATTTAATTTTCTTTGTCATTTTTATTTCACATTAAGTTCGACTTTTGAAATCAACAATGGACTCAATATTTATATTAATTCCCTTATTATATTGATTTAATTTATTCAAAAAAGTTTTTCTTTGCAGTCGGCAATGCATGCAATTAGATTTCTATTTTCACAAATAGTCATACTCATAATGATAATTTCTTTGTCATTTTATGCTAATTTACATTTTTCAGTACCAAATTACAAACATATGATTTTATTGACATTTTCTAATGATCACATGATTACTATGTCAGAGCAGGATGTTGTTTTGGGAATGAGGTTTCGGATGCGAAAAATAAAAAAAATTTTTCTGCACGAGTATCTCAAAAAAATCAGCGTTTAATAACGCATTGCTATTGCATTTACAAAAACACTGATTATTTTTAAATAAGTTAATGACTTCAGCAAATAAAACCAAGAAAAATGTCATTTTGAGCACGCGATTATATGAAATGAAATAAATAGGAAATGTGATATTTTTTAAAACAATAAATGCGGGACAAAGTTTTTTTGGATCGTTTACAATACTGTAGTGACTCATTCAATGAAACAATTAAAATGAATAAAAATATAATTTAACTCGCACGAGCACGTGGTGCGTGGCCGTCCATGAAATGATGTTCTGACATGATACATTGAAATATGCATAGCAGATTTCATTTTAATCTTCATTTTTTATTGTTATCGAAATGATTTTTTTATAAACAAAACCTGATATCACATAAACTTCGTTTTCTTTCTATTATATTTGAAATGATGATCAGTGTATCGTTTTATTTCGACCAGTTAACACTGGCGAATAATATATAAGAGGTATAATATATATTGTGTATTTTAGAAAATTTTGACAATGACAGGCGATTCTATAAACAGTTCACATTACGATAACTGTATTTTAAAATTTCTAAATTTATCTATCCTTTTTTTCTCATTAATTAAAATAATTTAAATTTTTATAATTTTAAAAACCTCACATTCAAAAAAAATAAAGTTAATTTAGATTACATTATAGCTGTATGGTAAACGTATCTGCATGGGTATCTTATTACATGCTACCTTAGACTGCGGCAAGTGTTTTTTAGAATTAGAATAGAATTTACAGTAGAACAAATTTAAATAGAAGACTGTGATTTTTAAAATATTAATTTTTATATGCTGGATTATAATTTGTAAATTGCAACATAAATATTCAAAAAAAAATATTTAAAAAATTTTCAGCACAGACGAGTGGACCGTATTTGCTATACGGTTAATTCTTAGGTGATAAGTACTTACTAAAAAAGTGTTTTTCAAAAATTTTAATTAAATTTTAAATTTGAAATGATTTAAAATCTTTAATTTTTTTTCTTGTTAACTTCTAGTTTATAAATAGTATTTTAAAATTAAAAGATTATAATAAAAAATGCAGTGATATCAGTATTATTTTCGTACATTATCCTTTAAATTTAATAAATGATTGATGTTAACAACTATTTATTTTACTAATTTAGTATCCAGTATATATATGCACAAGAATTGAGACGAGATGAATTACATTTTTTTGTGCATTACAATGTATATTACGATTTAACCAACTGTACATTTTAAAAATAAACGAATTAAGCCCAAACTACTGTCATGCTCTGATATCTCGAAGCAACGATTCAAATTTCCTTAATTTTTTTTTACTTAAATCAGAGATGAACAATTTATTTTGGTTTACATGTTAGGAGGGAAAAGATAACATTAGAAAAAAATGGCACATTTTCCGAGAGTAAAATGCATGCCTATCTAGCATATACTTATAGCTACTCAATTTTCTTGTTTTAAATATTTTTATTAAGTTTAAACAAATTAAATTAATGAATAAATAATAACTTTGATTTATTTTCAAGAGAGTAAATTTTTCACTTACTTCCAGATTTATTCTTGGAATTGTGAAATTTTTTTTGTCAAGAATGCTTTTGATGACGTCATTAGTTAATTTAAGAAAACAATTGATTTCAGGATTCTTTGACATTTCCAATAATTTTTATAAATTAAAAAGTAAGAAATAACTGAAATAAAGGAATTCTTGTTTTTGGTATGCTAATACAATTAATTTTTTAACTAAAACTATTTTATTAAATTTATTTAAATAAAAAAAGAATACACTGATAGCCATATTTTTCGGTTATATTGAATGAGTGTGCATATTTTGCACAAATTTTATCTTTTCTTTCAATCATTAATTCAGTTTTTAACAGTTAACTATTTTGCCAGTAAAAAGCTTAAATTCTGACAAACTGCTGAAAGAACAATTTTCCGAAAGTTGTCAATTTATTTATATCCTTCTTTCTAACTAGTGCATAAAACAGAAGAAAAAGCAAATATTACCAATTTTTAATGAAAGAAACAGATCAAAATGTTACAAATCTTAAATACTTTGAAAACCTTTTTTAAAACAACTCTAGTACATATTATTATTTCAACAAATACTTCTATCTAATAACGCAGAACGTATTTTTAGATTTCTGTTCTCCAAGAAATAAAAAAATATATATACAGTTAAGTAATTGGAAAGATATTCGAAACTTCTTTGCTTTTCGCGCTGTTACCATAGTTACGCTTTAGGCGGTTACTTTTTACTTTTAATGAAAGAAAAAGAAAAAAAAATACATTCAGTTATATGGCAACACAAGAACAAGAAACGAATTTTCCAAAGTGAATAAAAATACAATTAATTTATAGTTCGACATTCTTAATTACTATTTTTTTTTTGAAAAAATCAAAAAGAAAAAAAATTTCAAAGAACTCTTAATATTCTTTCTTACCTTTTAATTCTACTCAGTGTTATTTACGCATCAATTATTAGCTATGTTTCTATAATTATTTTAATTCGAAGATCTTAGAGACTCCATCATTTTTAATGAGATCTATTTCCGATGGCACGACGTAAACAGCAACCTTGCAGGGAATTAAAAAATGAACCCAACGTTGAAACTTGATCTAACTGGAAAAAAAATCGTTTGCAGAAAAGAATACTCTCTCGTGCTTGAAAAAGAACCAAACGATAAAGTGATTGCGGAACCTTAAAAAGAGCGGGAAAAAAGAGTATTGGGAAAGAAGAAATTTAAGCTTCATCGTTTTATCTTTATTGATCGCTTATCGTTCCATTTTTATAGACAACCTCTCTCCCCCTTTCCACTTTCTTCTATAGAATAAAGGCAACCATCTTTTTACTGATCATTATAATCATTTGGGGACATATTTTTCATTTTCAGTGAACTTCCAACGCTATTTTTTATGTTTACCATCTCTAAAACTTTTCATTTTTTTTATTTCGTGTTTGTCAATCTTAGCTATCATTTATATATGTCAGAGATAAGCATTTTTTCCCCTCGTTTTATTATTTTTATCACCTGTGTTATGTTTGATCATTTTTGCTATGTAATGACAGGCTTACTTAAATCATCCCAAAAGGGAAAAGTTTTTTTTGTTTTTGAAATTGATGAAAGGAAAAAGTCTATCATTTGGTATTAATAAATGATTGTTTTAAAAATTATCCCTTTTTTTTGTTGTAACTGTATATATTTGACATTCAGTATATTTTCAAGAAGCTAGCCTCCAACCAGAAGTGTTCTACATGAAATTTATTCTTGTGTTATTATTTTACGAATAAGTATCAAGATTTTGGAAAGCGAATAAGATTCTTTGTATCATAACAGAAAAAATATGATTATTGTTTTAAAAAAAAAGAGCAGTTCAACACTTTAAAAAAATATTATTAATTTTTGTTATGTCATTAACAGTGACAGAATCGAGTAATTTATAATAGCTCCTAGGAACAGGCTTTATGTCTCTCTCTATTTATTTTATATTTACACAAATATTTAACATAATCAATATGTTACTAATTTATTTGTCTAATTTTTTTATTTTAATATTTTTGTGAAAACACAAGTACACATAGGTCTTAGTAAACTAAATTTTAATAACCTTGCAAAAAATTTGTGATAAATTTTCAGGGATTTTCTGTTTTATATTTATTGTGAATTAATTTTTTAAGGTATTGTTTTTAGATCTAACGCTTTATGTGACACACTTCTAAATTTTTAAAAATATTAATTTCTGCATATATAATATAGTAATAAAAGCAAGTTTTACAATCTTTTAAAATTATATCATATTCTACTTTTTAATCTTTAGCAAATTTAACCGTTAATTTTTTTCTCGCACATTTACTCATGAATTATGACCCTCATATAAAATTAAACGCTAATTAGAATTAATTGATTAATAGTAAACTACATTTTTCTAATATTGTACTGTTATCAGTAAATCGGATTATAATTTTGAAAAATTAATATACTTGAAGATAAAAATCGATTATGAAATTCGATTATTGATTTGTATCGATTTAAAATAGATTTCTGTTTTTTAAGAAACAAGAAAAATAAAGGTAAATGATAAAATTTGCATAAGTTATCAATATTTTATGAAGGCGTCTGACGTAAGAAATTTCACAATGCCATTCAAAACATTTTAAAGCATAATTACAGCCATTAAGGAAATTGAAGGGTTTTTTTTTCAATTTTTGAATCATTATTAAAATGGTTTTAAGAATTTGTATATTTTCATAAAATTTAAATTGTTTTAGATTCATGAAATATAAATATGTTTTTTCAAAGAAATAATCTTATATATTCTTTTTATTCTAATTATAAAATACAATGAAAATAAATTCTTTTTTTAAAAAATACGGTTCAACTGGAATGAAATTTCAAGATATAAATTATGTTTTGAGAATACCTAAGTCTAAAATGTTTAATTCAATAATTATAATAAAAAGGAATTTTTTTAAAATTAAACTAACGGAAGTGGTCTCCCCAAAATTTTCTCAGATACAGTCTAATATACTTGTCGTTCCAGAGAAACGTCTTACATTGCATTAGCGTATAGCAATGAAATTTTGGCGTGAATTCAGCATTTTTATTGAATCTATTTTCATCCTTGGCGAATGTCTTGGCGATTAATCTTTGACGTGAGGCTAATACTGTCTGAAAATTGAATCTGTATTTTAGGTAAATTTTACTTAACCAATTGAGAAAAAAAAAAGATTTGGCACTAAATTACATTTGTAATAAAAAATCCCCATACAAAATCTGATACATGTCATTGATGTAAGTCATTGTGTTTTTGAATAATAGCATTTTTTTTAATTTATGAAAATACAGATCGACAGGCAGTCAGGCCATTGCTGAATTCGACTCAAAATTTGAAATGTGTCTTCGCTATCGATATTAAATCTGTGCACCGAATTTTTCTATCTAACTACTAATAATTTTATCTATCTACGAGTTCTCTTCATTTTGTAATTATCATATCAGTTTATATTCGAACTTCTAAACAAAAAAAACCTCCATTGAGCAAATTTTTCTCAAAATTCGATTAAAATATATCGAAATATATCGATAAAAATATATCGAAATTCGATCGTTTACCGAATTTAAACTATTTAACTCAAATCGTTGTTGAGTTAATTTTATAACGAAGAAATAGGCGAACATCACTCAAAAATGTGTTTTTAGAACTCAAGGGGTTCTAAAAAGCGCAAATTCGTCTAAATCTCAAGTTCGAACTTCTTGACAATTACTGTACTTTATATATAGTAAGTAATAACTATTATACTAAAAATAATAATAACTACTAATATTAAAAAATACTATACTATTGTAAAAAACTTAACGAAATAAACCGAAATGAAAGAACTTGAACGAAAACTAAGAGAATTTGTTGCAAATGTGATTAAATGATTTCTTTCAAAAATTGAATAGTATTATATTTTTGGATTCTATATACTTCTACTTACTACATACACATATACTTTTTTATGCTACAAGGTAATAGCTTAAAGAAACAAACAGAAATGAAAGATTTTGAACGAAAACTAAGATAATTTGTTGTGAATGTGATTAAATGTTTTTCTTTATACAAACTGAATAAAATTATATTTTCGGATTCTATATACTTCTCTTTATTACGTATACATATACTTTCTATATACTACAAAGTAAAAATTTAAGGAAATAAACCGAAAGGAAAGAATTTGAACTAAAACTAAGATAGTTTGTTGTAAATGTGATTAAATGATTTCTTTAAAAAATTGAATAATATTATACTTTCGGACTCTATATACTTCTACTTACTACATATACATATACTCTCTATATACTACAAAGTAAAAATTTAAAGAAATAAACCGAAAGGAAAGAATTTGAACGAAAACTAAGATAATTTGTTGCAAATGTGATTAAATGATTTCTTTAAAAAATTGAATAATATTATACTTTCGGACTCTATATACTTCTACTTACTACATATAGATATACTCTCTATATTCTATAAAGTAAAAATGAAAAGAAATAAATCGAAATGAAAGAATTTGAACTAAAACTAAGATAGTTTGTTGTAAATGTGATTAAATGATTTCTTTAAAAAATTGAATAATATTATACTTTCGGACTCTCTAAAACGTAACACTGAGACAAAAAATATTTTTATGGGATGATGATCTCTGTTAAATATCGCCCTTCAAAACTCTAACGATGGTCTATGTTTTAATAATTTAAACCGAAAGTACCTTCCAAGGAACAGCTGAAAAATAATAAATATTTTTGAAAGTTATCGCTCGAAATTGAATTTTGTCTTCCATAAATACTCAAGTTAGAAGAAATATTTTCTTAAACCGTGTGAAAATTGTTTCCAAAGAAACCGAAAGTTTTATAAACAGAGTAGAGAGAATTTACAATTTGTATCTTCGCATTCTATTGCTTTATTTCACAATGTAGCCGTAACTTTTCGTATTTGGAGAAAACTTCATTACTAATTTAACTAAAAATAGAAGCAGCGGCCTCTACTGAACAGCTTTTCCTTCAGGAAAAGTGAAAAGGAAAAATGGCGCAAAGATAAAATGCAATTTGAAAGTTAGGAAAATAATTTCTTTGGGAGGTCTTTTCGTCGAACGTGGATATAAAGTTAATATTTACATCGTTAGTGTGAATATTAAATTTTTACTAGAGTCTTAATAAAACGTTACTTAGAATTAATTTTAAACGTGAGATTGAGAAACTGCGAAACTTATTAAATTATTCTCTTCGTCAAATCCGCCTTTCTCGACCAGCTGGTATGCGTAGGGTATTGATAATTTCAATTAAATTAATCGTAACGTAATGTTCGTTATTCCCCCAACAAAATATTTTGTAACATAAAATTATCTCTTACATTAACTCAAAATTTAAATCCGTGCTATTTGAATTGTCTCTTACACCTGATCTGTTTATTGTGTACATGAACCTTCCCATAGAAATCAGATTTCATGTCATCATATAATGCTATTAAAAATGTAAGATTCCGGGTGTTGTGCCTATTGGTAGTTCTGATTCTGATCTGTTTGTAAACGCCAACCACTGGACGCATGCGCACAAGGGAGTACAATCCTCAGCAGGAATAATTTCGTAAAAAACCCAAATTGTGTTTTTTTTTGTAAATAATTTTGATTCTTCTAATTATGGATAAATAAAAATAACAATAAGATTTTTCATTTGATTTAGATTTATTTTAACAAAAAGAAAACTATAAAAAAAGAATCTGTTTATAATTAGTTAAAATTTTAAAAATTTTAAAAATAAATTTCAAAATAAATGTTTTGAACTATTTTTTATTCTGCACTTCTTACTCTCGTTCGCAAAGTATTTACTCGAATGATGTTAGAAAATGAACAATCTACAAGCAGCAATATTTTCATATTTATTTTAGTGGAAATTTTAGCATTAAGGTATCTCTAAATTCACTTTTATTTATCAATAATTATTCTTTATATTTAAAATTATATTCAAATTTTAGATTCGCCAAAAATAATTGCTGGAGCGGAAAAACATTTAGTACTTATCTTCTATCATCTCTAAAAGGGGGGAAAAATCTAGATCCACAACAATACTGTTATAAACCTCTGATTTTGTTTCCCATCATGAATAGAGGCATCGTAAGAAAGACCGTATTACGATCAGCCTTGTTACATGCTGAGCGGATCCCGTATCAGTTATCTCAGAACTTGGTGACAAACTTGTCGATCATTTAACTACTTTGGCGATATTGCTGGAAACTTCGAGAATTTTAATGATACGACCAATAGAAAATAAGATGTAAGAATAAGATGTAAGAATAAGATACGACCAATAGAAAATAAGATATAAGATGCTCCAGAAAGTTCCCGGCCCGCCTACCGGGAGCTATAAACTGTCCAATTGCCATTACCATGGCCCTGCCGGGGCAAGACGCCCCGTCAATCCAACTTATATGCTGCGATGGGAATTGAACCGGAAGAGGAGTTGGAGTAGAAAACAAGTAACGAATCTTCGAGAGGATAGTGAAGCAGCTGCGGAATGCTAGCATTGTGTGGAACTCAATCGAGTGCTGAACTGAGTTGTGCGCCTTGTTGTATATTGCGGAAGCAGGCAGCATCGTGTCGTATGTGGAGTAGCCAGTCGTGTAGTAGCAAGTCGGCAGCCAAAGTATGGTGACAGTGAGAATTTCAGCAATTTAGAGAGACCGTAGAGCGAAGCTGCGAGGATCCCCTCTCTTGCTGGATTCTGTCTGGTCGCTTTGCGTGCTGTGGTTGATTTCTTACTGCGGGGTTTTCTCTGTTTTAGTGCGCTGCTGTGTATTCGTTTAGGCTGTTCTCATTTGTTATCTATTATCTATCGTCTTTGTATTATCCATTATTATTATCTATCTTATCTATTATTCGTAATCTTGATGTCCAATAAACATCGTAGTTGTTTTCTACTAAGGCCTGCTGATTGTCTTCAATCCATACATCCACTACAAACGAACCCAGTAATTTTCAGAACAAGACATTTTTCCTTCTAAATTCTGAGCACATTTTTGCAAGCAGAATGCGCGGTAATAAAGCAAACAGTGAAAAAAATTTAAAGAATTCGTTTCTTCATGATTTCCTGAAGAAATAAAAAAAAAGTTCACGAATGTTTTAGTTCTATCGTTTTCTAAAAAATAAGGATAAATTTAAAAAAAATTTAGAAAGTACCTAGAATTTGAAATTTATTTATGGCAGCAAAACATTTAATTTCTAATATTGAGGATTTTTCAGCAAAATAATTTATGCAAGTTACTTTATTTCAAAAACATGCTATTATTTTACTAAGACTACTTTCAAAATTATAAGATTATATAAAAAAAGATTTAGAATGGTAATTTTTCTGGGCGAAGACCACAGAGGGGATGAAAAACATTATAAATTTATTGTAAGTAGGAAAATGGGTATGCATAGTTTTGGATTTTTCTAAAAGAAGCATAAAATCACTTCCTAATTATCTTTTTTTCCCTTCACTGACCATTCACCTGAGCGAATGTGCTTTATTACAACGAATAAAAAATTATTAATGGACTAAACTATAATGCTTTTAAAGAAGTTTTCTGTTTCTATAAATATTCTTTCCTTCCCCTGAAACTCTAAAAGGAATGAAAAGTATTAAATTCCCGATAAAAACAAATACCTTGAATAAAATGAGATGAACTAATGATGATGTTTCCTCATTGAAAAATTTGACGAGGTTACAGTTACGCAATATTTAAGAATGATATGCTTTTATATGATACAATAACAATAAGTCGAAATATTTCAACCATTTTGAAGAAATCGAGTTACCAATTAAATTCACATTTGCTACGGATTTTTTAAGAAAGAATTTTATTATTTGAGACTTTAAGTATAGTTTATTGTTGCAAAACTCTGAAGATTTTCTTTTCTTTTTAGAAAGAACCGAAAATAGATAAATATACACTTGAGTAAAAAAAGATTGCTTTCGAAACAGGGCACATTGATTTGACAGTTAAAAGAATAAGTGATCAAACTAGGAATAACTTATAAAAATTTTTTTTAATTAAAAGAATATGTTGAAATAATTTACCATTATTATCGTGTCAGAACATGATGTTGTTTTAGGGATGAGGGGATTTAGGGATTTTGCGTCAACAAAAATCCGTAGGCAATGAACTGAAATATTATTATCTGCATCCTTTAATAACGCATTGACATAGCTTTTATTAAAGTTTTGATTTAAAAATATAAGTTAATGACTGCAGCAAATAAAACCTAGAAAAATGTCAATTTGAGCACGTGATTATACGAAATGAAATAAACAGGAAATGTGATATATTTTTTTAAACAATAAATGCGAGACAAAGGTTTTAATGATCGTTTGCAAAAATAAAGTGACTCATTCGATGAAACTGTTAAAATGAATTAAAAATATAATTTAACTTGCACGAGCACGCGGTGCTTTGGCCTTTCAAGAAATTATGTTCTGACATGATACATTGAAATATGCATAGCAGATTTCATTTTAATCTTTATCATTAATATTTCATTACTTTAAAGTTTTTGTGTAGTTATGAAGTTACATGATAGAATCGTCATCTGTCAATATTTTAAATCTGTGATATTCACCACAAAATAGTCCTATATAGTTTCTATCTTGAATGCTAAACTAAAAAAAGAAACTTTTCCATTAGCCGGGAGGCAGCAAAAAACGCCAAATAATATAGAATTCCGCCAAATTTCTTACAATGATTTTAATGCGAAAAATTGCCAAATAATGTAGAATTCTGCCAAATTTCTCTGGCGATTTTTCGCTACCGCCCGGCTAATGGAAAAGTAAATGCGCACACTCCTACTGCCAGATTTAGGATTTTTGCCAATTTCATTCCACACCTCAAAAAACTCCACACATTTTAAAATTAATCAATGGGCCGGAATAGTCTGGCTGGTAGGGTGTTGGATTTGCATCCCTTGGGCTAGGAGTTCGAACCCACTAGCCGAAGACTCCCTGTATGTGTCGTGGCTGGCGTACGTTAAATCTGTCTTGGTCATTAAGTCCTTCATGTCGAGAATAATACCATTGGGTGTAAAACGTCAGAGGCCATCGTTCTAGTTTCAGTTCTAAGTTACGATCTGTGGATGATTTAATGAAATGTATAAATGAAGTCCGTCTCGTAAAAAGGGTTTGGGGCGTATGTGAGAAATCAGATTTCTGCCTTCAGGTATTCAGAGATCCATACCCTCAGACGCTTCCCTCCAGGGGCACCTCATAATTGGGGATGAGATGCTTCCGGTTTGGTGGTTGGATCTCACCACCCTTGGTGGGTACACTAATAGGTGTGCGTATACTTCTCCCATTAATGACGGGACGTACTTCCTTTGGGGAGGGTTGTACCGTGGCCTGTGACGGCCATTAGGACTCACAATTACCTCTAATTGCTGTTGCGACGGTCCGGTCATTCAGTTTCTAAAATTAATCCATGTGCCTTCGTGGTGGGTCGGAGAGTCTGTTCTATGACTACCCTCAGAAGCTACTGCATCTTTCCTTCCATCGTAAAGCGGGACAAGTGAACTACAACAAAACTAATCAACATATTAATGACAAATTTTATTAATAATAACTTTGGAAAATGTGTACTTTTATTTATTCCTTCATATGGTTAAAATATTTATATCCTTAAAAATAATCATGTTTATTAGTTAATGATTTCGTTACTTGAAATAAAAGTGTATTATTGTTAGGATACATAATAAGGAAATCATAATTTCAAAAGTATAGCAATACGAAATATTATTTCATAAGACCTGTAAAGGTAAATTTAGAATAGTTAATATTCCATTAAAATGTTTATAATATTCTAAATATGTAATTGATTTTATTTTAATTTATTTAATAAAAGTTTTAATTATTCAATTCGAAAAGCCATTGTTATTCTAATATTTTATAACTCTCCGAATTTGTTAGTTATTAAGTTACTAGCAATTTTTAGTTGATCTATTTACTACCCACTTTAACACAGCGGAGCTAGGGATCTACCTAGGTCGCCTGGTTTAAAAACCACAACAAGAGAGGATCCCATGCTTTATCTACAGTGACTGTAGCATCATCTTATATGGTTTGTGATGAATTAATCCTGTGATCGAATGGTCAGAGTTGAAAAGGCGATCTGAATTAAAAATTAATCTGGCTTTAGAAGTAGGAGATTAAAGTTAGATTAAAGCTTTGTTATTGACTATTCAATATTTTAAACGTTTAATTTTTAATTTTGTATGTTTGCTTTATCTGAATATATCTTATACTATAATACGAGGAATGGTTGTCAAGTCGAAAATCGCCCAGATTTAATAAACTCCGGTAAACTTGGGGGTCTGGGGTTTTTGGCCACGAGGAATCGATTGGCGCCGGTTTTGAAGCGCTGCGGTTGAGCAGTTCGGAGTTACAAATAGGATAGTTTCAAACTTTATTAGTTCGCCATAATGGCTACTTAAATTTTCGAGTGGTAACGTGCTGCCATCTATAGCCAATATGCCATCTATATCAATATTCACAAATATTTTTTTTCATTTCATGCAGACACGTGATGAAAAGTGCATTTTTATATGTTTAATGCGCAATAATAATTAATTTTTCTAAATTTGAATTTTTGTCAATCTGATGGCAACATATTAATAAGATAATTTTTTTTCCCTTTTACTCGTAACGCATGCTTGGAGCTTAAATTTTAATTTTATCTTATACTATAAAACGAGGAATGGTTGCCAAGTCGAAAATCGCCCCACATTTCCGACATTTCAACATTCATCAGAAAAAAATTATCGGTCACCCGCTGGTGATATTAATACAAGGAATTTATTTATATGTTAAGAGTTATTTGATGTCAAGCTAAATTTTTAAAGTTATCTTTTATGTTACATAAAAATCCGCGTAGCACATCTTGTAGCATAATATTATACAATATTGTGCGATATTCTATGATGTTAAACAATATTCCACAATATTAAACAATATTGAGAATATTGATCAATGTTGTGCAATATTTGTGTGCTACTAGGGATAAACAATCTTGGTATTTGTGGAATTTTACTTTTTTTAATATTGTTTAATGCTTTTAGCAAGATAATTCAATAAAATTCTAAATTTAGAATATATTTACAGCTATTTCCTTTATCTTCTGAAATTGAATAATTGATTATTAGTTTATTAAGCGTTCTTAAAGGTTGTATAAATGGAAGTTATTTAAAGAAAATAAATGCATTTTTTCTCTAATGACCTAAAAGGAAATAATGAGTAAGATGGAGTAATTAAATTTTTAAATTAAAATCCACATCACTATATCATCTATATAAATAAAAATAAATGGTCAAATGTATTTCTAAGAGCAAAACTATCAAACTAAGTGCAGCTCGATCAATTCGCCTAATTTTTTTTAAAATCGTGAAGACACGAAGATGGTTCTAATGGAGAGATAAAAAGGAAAAATTGAGAAGAAAACAGTAAAAAGGGCACTTTTTTTAATATCCCGCCAAAAATCTTCATTTCTTCACAGCCAAATGAGTAAGACTTCAGTTTGTTTTTTTCCCACGCTAATGAGGTTAGGTTCAACATATTTTCGAGTGATTATTTCAAACGATTCTGTTTATTTCCTTAGAATTTGATGTAATTAAAATTAAACATTTTTAATTAATCTATTTTATTATTCATTTTGAAGTAAAATAAATGAGAATATAGAAAATTTAAAATTTCTAATCTGTATTGCATGACCCCGACTGGCATAGAAAATTCGCCCATTTGCGTTGCCCCAATTGGCGTTGAAAATTCACGCATGTGCAGTGTATTATAATTGTTGACAACTGTATTTTTATTTTAATTAAAAGTTTTAAAGAATATGTGTATAATACTGTTGTAGCTATCTCAATCTCTATCGATAAATAAAATAGACTGGAATTGATTTTAAAGAAATGCGGACTTGATTTGTGGTTTTGCTTTATTTCTGGTACGTATTGTTAATAAATTGTTTTTAGGTTTGTTGTGCTAAAAACATTTCCAAACGAACGAAGTCGCGGGTAAAAGCTAGTATATAAATTTAATATAAAGATAGAAATTTTTTATTTTTCTTAGAGCATATTCTGAGTAGTCTCTGTATATTAAGCAAAAAAATATAGACACAGAATAATTATAAAGCACTTTTATTGTTCGAAATGCTTATCTATCTGTTGGAGAAAATAAAGTTTTATCTATTTAATATCTACTTATCTTTCTAGGCTTATATAATAAAGCTCTTTTTTTGTGTGCAAGTAGGAATGCAGCAAAAGTTCTTCAAAAATTTAACATTAATAATGCGTGTCTTTACACTTTGAATTGGATTTTCACAAAATAAAAATAAACAAAGTTTCTAGAAAGGAAATTAAATTCTATTGAAAAATCAATTTAAAAATCATAATGAAAAATAGTTGTTTCAAATTAATTTTATAGACAGAACTGGACGAATTCACATAAATTGGAATTTATTTATGGAAGAAAATATAATTTTACGTATTTGATATCTCATGATCTCTCGAAACATGAATAATAAAGCTTTTCTTAGTAAAATACACATAAAAAATAATTGGCCAAACAGTAAAATTCTTAAATATTTTAACATTAACAATTCGAGTCCCTTCGCTTTGAATCGGATTTATTCAGAATAAAAATATTTAAAATCCTTTTAGAGAAAGTCAAATTCTTTAGCAAAATTTTAATAAAAAATGTTTTGTTTCTAATAAATTTTGTCGATAGTAGAATTAGAAATGAACAAGATCGTAAATAAATTTGTAATTTAACTTCCAAGCAAAAATTACTAAAATGATTTCGTAAAAAAATTTCAAGTTAGCTTAAATTTAATAAGTTCGAAATAAATTTATTCCAATTCTATTGTTGTATTGAAACTAAAATAAAGTGATTATAGTTTCATATAGAGCATCGAAAAACTATTGTCTACACATCTTTAAAAATTATTCATATGGCAACATATATATGCAAACGATATTTTTTTAACTGCACAAAAATAATGTAAACTCAGACTGAAAATATTTTTTTTTTTCATTTTTAAACTTTTAGCGTCAAAATTCATTTAATCTTAGTGAGAAGATCATCTTAAAAGCTGAATATTTGAATTTTTTATTTGAGAAGTTAATTATTTGTTTTTTTATTACTTTACATTTCTGGTAAATACGGGCTAAATTATTAAATAATAACATCTATTTATTATAATTCTTCATTTAAAAGATAGATAAGCTATTTAATTCATTTTAAATTGGAAAATGATACTTTATTTCGTTTGAAAAAAAAAAACAACAAATTATTGCTTTAAGAACAGGAAAAACAACGAACGCAATTAAAGATGCCATTAAAACTGAAAATTGATCCTGATATGTTCTTATTCTTTTGAGAAATTAATTATTCTGAAAGAGCTCCTGCTCCTTTCAAAATTATGCAGCCAATAGAAATTTATTGTTCAATCGGGAGTCCTTTTATTTCTAAAGTAAAGAAAGTGATACGTTGTCTAGAAGATTTTTCGTTTGAAAACTGTAATCTGATAAGCGAAATGCACAATTTAAATTTTTGAGAGTTGTGTATGAAAAGTGAAATAAGATTTTCAAATCGAAATGCAAGAGAAAAAATATTTTAAAAAGAAAAGAAATATATTTAGGAATATATTTTCTGAATAGATATAAATAATAAAATATATAAATATTAAGATAATATATCTTATCTTATATATTAAGATAAGATATATAAATATATTTATTTTTAGAAAACATCTTAAAGGGAATAAAATGTTTCAGACGAAGATTGTTTTTCTTATTTGAATTTGTTAAATGAAAAGGTGTTGCTAAGTTTTTTAAATATAGAAAATGGCCGCCTTTGCCAGTCATTTAGTTTGTTATTGGATATTTATTTTCTTTTCCATTATTCTTTTAGCTAGTAAATTAGAAAATTTTGGTATTTATTTAGTTTTATTGTCCCAGAATTTAATTGGCAATTTTCAGATTCCTCAAAGATTGCCAAGCTTCCATTATATATAAAATACCGGGACTTCGATGGGTGCAATACTAATTTTATTGGCGATTTTCACATCACGCCAAGATCGCCAAAACTGGCGACGATTTAAATTTTTTAATGACTTATCGCCGCCATAAAGAACAGCCAAAAATTCTCTCTTGTTGTTTGAAAGCATAAAAATTATGAATTTTATAAATAAGTTGTCATAAATGATCCATTTGTTGATATTAGAGGACTATGTTTACATTTTGTTTTGCAATATCTTTTAAAAACGGAATATGATATTGATAGGTAGGTGATTGTCGATGAGGTACGTAAGATGTGTTTATAGGGGCATGAGTATTCTTAAAATATAAAAGTCAGTGAAACCGGTGGCTGTTGATGAGGGTTAGTCTTCTTGGCTTTATCAAGGGTTTCGGATATCAGCAGTGGCTATTCGTCCACCAGGCATCTTTAATATTAATCGATAATATTATCATAACAACTTTAATTTAATCTTAATCTTATTTGTTTGGGAATTTTTTGACTAGATAGACTAGGCAGTTGCCTCGGGTCCCCCTAAGCCGATAGAATATCGCAGTAATTCAATTAAGCAACTTAGTTTTCTCAGTTTTCAAATGATAAGTTTGTAAAAAAAACCATTATTCCATAAATTATAAAATACTGAAATAATATTTATCAATTATGAGATATAATTAATCTGTTTCGTATATGTTTTATTCCATTCACTTTGCTTTCAGAATATTCACAATTACCGATAATCTTATTTAATAATATTGTGTACAATCATAGATGCCGGTGATTTTGGAGTCACTAAAAATAAATAAAAAAAAATTTCAAATTAAAATTTTTTCCCTTAAAATAGAACAATACTAAATTGAGCGCAATATATTACTAAAAGAAAGGTCTCATAATGTACCTCAAAATACCCTAAACTTTCACTGTATACGTTTCCCCTTTGAAAACTCGATGATCAACGAAAAAAAAAACACACGTTTAAATGAAATGTCAGAAAATGCATTATAAAATAGAAGAAACATAAATTGGGTTGATTAGTTAAACGCTTAGTGAGACGCTCTGTGGAGAGATGATCTGTAAATAGCTACTTCCTCTTGAAAAAGTTGACGGCTTTCATTTTATTTGGAAAAAAGGGAGACATTTCATATATTAAATTCCTTTTTGTATTTCAGCGATAGGAATTTTTTGCTTATTTATCTGTGATTATAAATTTTGTATTGTAGGTAAAGACGAAGTTATAATCAGCACCGAGAAAGATTGAAAAATGGTTTCAGAAATATTTTTGAAGACTCATATGTCCAAACAGCTTTTTTTAAAGGCGCGTAGTACTTTTTCTCTAAATCTCTAAATATGTAGAAGTTTTATAAGATAAATTCAACGCAAACACCTACAAACTTTCTCTCCCTCTCTGTCACCACGCATAAATATACACATTATATCACATTATATATTTATTTCTCACACAAACCATCTCCCTCTCTCTCTCTCTCTCACACACACACACACACGCACGCACACACTCTCTCTGCCTTCTTACCTCCCTTTCTCTCTCTCTCTCTCTCACACACACACACACACGCACGCACACACTATCTCTGCCTTCTTACCTCCCTTTCTCTCTCTCTGACACACACACGTACACACAAACATACACACGTTCTCTCCCTCTCTCAAACACACTCATATAGTCGCATGGACATACAAACATTCGTATACTCGCTCACACATACGTACAAACTCCCACACACAGAGATACACACACATTTATTCACTTTAATACGCAGAGATACACAAACACTTACTTTCATACGCAGAGATACACACACATTTTCTCACTCACTCATACATAGACACAGACACATCCTCACTATTATACACAGAGAGATACACACACTTACTCATACACACACTTACTCATACACCCATACTCGCGTTCACGCTGACACTCAGAGAGGTACACACATTTACTTGCTCACTGACACACTCACACACGCATTCACACACTCTTAATCTCACACTAAGAGATACACGCACACTTAGTAACTCTCTCTCTCTCTCTCACACACACACACATACATACAGAGAGAGAGAGAGAGAGAGAGAGAGAGAGAGAAAGATCCTCACTGATACACCCCTCACATTTACTCACTCACTGATACACCCCCACACACATTCACTCACACACACACTTACTCACCCTTTTATTATTATTTGTTTTTCTCTATGCATCTTTAGCTGGATATAACTGCTTGTGGATGCATGTAGTATGACTTGAGTCATGGAGCATGCTGTAAATAAAATTTTATACTAAAAAAAAACACTTACTCACTCCCACATACACACACTCATTCGCTCTTTCTTTTTCTCATACACTCACACACAAAGAAGCACCCACCCCTTAGATTTCGCATTTATTTTTATTCATAAATTTTAACATCATTGAAATTAAACTGCCAGTCCTTTGCCTAGCATCGTATGTAATAATTTGGATTGTTAATTTTAATAAAATATTTAATTCTTTCCTATTCAATATTAAGAATATTTTTTTAAAGATAATTGTAAAAAGTAGGATAATTTTGTGCCAAAAAATTAATTTAAAAAAATGAATGGAGTAATTCCGTGGAAGGTCATTTCTGTATAAATTTTAGACAAAATAGGTACTACTCAGATTGGTTTATGATATTTCGAATAACTGCATATCTTTGTTAACTTAAAACTGGCATAATTTTTTCATCCTTTGTTTTAATGATTGTTTTTAATGTCACCAAATGTCGCCATATTTGTCGTCGAGTCCTTGGCGAATTTTCGAGAGAAAATAGATGGATCTTAACAATTTGGCTGGAATAAACCATCGCCAAATACAATCTAAAGCTGTTTTCTTTTTCTTTAACACGACAGCATTCGAAATTTCATCGGGGAATAAATTTCTTTCGTTTGTATTCAACATTTTAAAACAGATTTTAAAAATTTAAGATTAGAATTCGTTAAAAGTTTCATAATTTGAAAATCCTAAACATAAGGAATATTTTAATGGGAAAAGAAATAATTCTTACATAGATTTTTAAAATCTTTGTAAAGCTACTTTGTAATTTATTAATAATGCATCCATTTTTAAATCTTTTCCTTAAAAAGATATATTTTATATTAATTATTTATTAATCAGAGAAAATGTCGTCTAATAATCAAATGGCGCTGATTTTCATTAATATGAAAAATATGAAATCAAAACTGATTAACTCAAGAAAAATTATGTAAAAATATTTCAACTCTTATATCTTTAGGTTTTATTCATGATTTTGAAAACTGTGCTCGTATTTGCTTCTTATATAAGTATATTGTATTTCATCTGCTTTAAAAGCTTTCACCTGAATTAAAATTCTTGCCATAGAAACAAATATTTTTTTTTCTCCGTCTGAATCCCACCCACCCTTTTTTTTCTCAAAAACAGCATCAACTATTTCCTCTCTTAAATGCTTTTACTGCAATGCTTGTTTACAAAGTACTGTGGAGCAAGATTTGAAAATTCCCGTTTCAAATAATATTAAAAGACTTTTCTTCTTTTAAATCATTCCCGATCTTGCTTACCTTTTTTTATTATTATTTTATTAGAATATAAAGAAAGGATGTTTTCCATTTAGTTCCAACTCAATTTGTGAATTCAAATGCAATTTGCTCCGAACCCATTTCGCAAATAACGGATTTAAGAAGAAGGAAAATTTTCTTTTATTATTATTATTATTATTTATATTTCAGAAAATGGCATCAGCGAAGAGAGCGCTGTATAATTTTCTGTTTATTGTTGTCTGAGAGAAACTCATACTGAAACTTGATATTTTGTAAAAGGGGGAAAAAGAAATAAGCATTTTTGTTGCTCAAAAGCTATGTACGGATTGAATAATTTATTTTAATAATAAAGCATTTTTCTTTGCCATTTACTTTTTATTTATTTTCGTTTAGCTATGATACACATATCGATATTTTCCGCATTTATTATGCAAATTCAAGAAATATAATTTATTATTTTGTGATTTTTCGATGGAAATACTTTTGAATTAATATAATTGATTATTTAATGGGACCAGAGAAGAATGCCGAATGTAATAGCATAAATGATATCGAACACTTAATTCTTTCGTTCAAAAAGTATACATATTATAAAGACAAATTGTGGACTTTTCTCTAATTAGATAAACAAGATAGCTCCTTCAAAAATGTTCTGGGTAAAATTACTGCAAACAGGACGAATTTGAAAGTTTCTCTTCAAGCGATGAAGCATTTCAATATCTTGACACTCTTCTCTTTATCATTATTCCGTGTTAGCGTGAACTCTCTGGCTTATTGTACCTCT
>JAOUZG010029590.1:3714886-3737300 GCA_026289955.1 Argiope argentata | reverse complement strand
ACCTCTTCTTTTCACTGGAACTTCTGAAAATGTTCTAAATCGCATCAGAGGACTAAATGAAACTTCAGCCACCTGACTGTTCAGACTTCATTAACTGTTTACTGACTGAAACTTCAATTTGTTTTTGTGTGTGCACGCGATATTTTTAATATTTTTTTGTTCTATATATATGTAACAGGGGATAATAAACATTGTTTCTATAAATCCCAATACCTTACTTCTTTCAATTATCAAGAGAAAAATACTGTGGCGTAATAAATGTTTATTAATAAGTTTTAGTGTTGTTTATTTGTGAAGCATCATTCTAAAGGATGTTGCAAAAATGAAAATGAATGGAAAATACTGTTTTTTTTATTTATAGTTTCTATGAATGATAGTTTCGAATTATTTAGCATAATTTAATACAAATATGTAGATATTTTTTTTCTTCGTTTTTTGAAATTTTTCATCCCATTACTTAAAATTTTGGTAAATTAATTTTTTTATAGAATTAGATGGTACTTTATATATTATGTTTCGATCAAAAGTATAATTAATTCGAATAATTATTAACTTTAAAATCTTTCATGTTTTTGGATTGCTTTTATATTGATTGCTGATGAAAGTTCGATGGTGATTTTGAAAATCGAAAATTCAAAATTTCAAGACACATTTTGTAGCACAATTTTTTTTATCAGTTTTATTTTTTTATAAGAATAACTTTTGTAAAACACAAAACAGCATGAGAATATAATACAAAATATTGAAAAAAAATATATATTTTAATTTTAGGAATTTTTTTTCATACCATATAACAATTTGGTGAATGGATTGTTTTCATAGAATCAGATGATAGTTTATAAATTATGTTTCGATCAAAAATATAATGAATTCAAAAAATTATTAACTTTAAAATCCTTCATGTTTTTGGATTGTTTTTATATTGATTGCTGATGAAAGTTCGATGGTGATTTTGAAAATCGAAAATTCAAAATTTCAAGACACATTTTTTAACACAATTTTTTTTATCAGTTTTATTTTTTTATAAGCACAACTTTTGTAAAATACATAACAGTATTATAATTAAATACAAAAATATTGAAACATAGTTTTTTTTTTAAATTTTAGTAATTTTTCTTCATATCATTCAAAATTTTGGTGGATTAATTGTTTTTGTAGAATTAAATTATACTTTTTATACTATGTTAAGATCTGAGATTCAGCTAATTCCCAGAATCCCATAATTTTAAAACCTTTTATATTGCTTTTGTTTCTATAATAGTTACTGATGAAAGCTGTCTGATAACCAGCAATTGAAAATTTGAAGACACATCTTGTATACAATTTTTTTGCCAGTTTTATTATTTTATTGGAATAACCTTTGTTGGACACAGAAAAAAAGCATGTATAAAAAGGCAATACAAATTGTAGTAGTAATTTCATTATGTATCTGTTCTTACAAAGGGCTAAAAATATGTTTTCATAAATCATATTTTTATAAAATATTCCAAAGATAGCTAAAGTGGATTCTAAATATAAAATTAAGTGCTAAAAAATGCAATAAAATTAATAATTTCTAAAAATTGCAATTAATTCCAAAATAAATACAATTAAATTAATAATTTCTTTGAAATTAATTGCTAAATAAATGCAATTAAATAAATATTTTTTTAAAATTGCAATTAATTTCAAAATAAATGCAATTAAATTAATAATTGCTTTGAAATTAGTTGCTAAATAAATACAATGAAATAAATATTTTTTTTAAAAAAAATTGCAATTATTATTAAGATAAATACAATTAAATTAATAATTACTTTGAAATCAGTCGCTAAATAAATGCAAATCAATAAATATTTTTTTAAATATTGCAACTAAATTCAAAATAAATACAATTAAATTAATAATTGCTTTTAAATTAGTTGCTAAATAAAAGCAATTAAATAAATATTTTCTAAAATTTGTAATTAATTGCTGATTAAATTCAGTTAAATTAATAATTGCTAAAAATTGTATATCGCATAATTGTTAATATTTGTTTGATAATTGTAGAAAAAAATTGCTAATGTACTTTTTATAAGTGTCACTGTAAGTTATTATCATAAAAGTATTTTATTAAATTACTAGTTGCATTTGGCAACCTGCTATTTCACTGCGAATTTCGATTAAATTTACTTTTAATTGAATTTCGTCAGCTAAGAAAATTGCCCATGATTTTCTCAAAAAATATTTTTAAGCATGGAATTGTGGCAGAAACTAAATCTTTGTTGGTTGAATTTTGTTCATTATGAATATGAACCATTCTCAATAGAGTCAAGTCCCATGATATAACAGCAGCAGGTAAAAATTTATTTGCGCTGTTCATCTATTTTCTTTCAAAATTCTGTAACTTTATTTTTTATTCGTCTCGGAAACTACAGATATTTAAAAAAAGCCTTTCTTAATTTAAAGAAAAAAAATCAAGAAATCAAATATTTGAAGAAAGAATGAAAACGATTTAAAATGCAGAGTAAACAGACGCTCTGTTGTTTAAAATTAGCGATAATAATTTATTTTAAAAATCGCAAGAAATTCAAAAAAAAAATTATGCGATTTTTAAAATGAAATCATTAACATAGAATTTTTGGTAATGTAGTATAATATCAAAAACCATTTGTGTCTTGTATTTTTGGAAATTATAGAGAGGAAACATAAAAATTTCTTTGACTTTTTAGTAGATTCAAATTTAAAAAATACGCCTAGGTACATATTTCCATCTTACTAATTATATCTGGGTCAAATACTCTATGTGTAACTATTTGTCCTGTAGATCACCGTTACTCTGACATAACCGTACCCATAATTTATTTTTGTACAGGAATATTTTTGAAATCAATTTTTTATTTTAAATGAATGAATTTAAATTTTAATTAGTTAACTTAATTTTAATTAATCAAAATTTTAATTAAAATTAATAAACTGTCTAAATTTGTCTACAACTAAAATATCTAAATCCGCTAGATTAAATGGTCTGTTCCGTAGAGCGCCAGTACACATATATCATCCTTATTTATTAATAGATAGACATTTGAAATGCAAGAGGTAAATAATGTGAATTGATACAATGGAATAAATAAAGGATACGATGTTAATTTGCAAAACAGTTTAATTAAATATTTGTAAATTTTAAGCAAATATTTGTACATATATTCAAATAACATTCTTTTAATAAATGCTTATAGTGGTAGCTAGCAATTAATAAAAATAACTTTGGTTCATTAACAATATTTTACAATGGTGATATGACAATAATTATAAAATAATTCCTCGCAATAATAGATAATAGTAGCATACAAAATGAGAGGAAATGTTGACGTAAGTTTTCTGTATTTGTGAACATTATTTGAAGTTAAATTGTAGAGATTTTATTTTTCTAATAATTGACCTTCATTTATTAAAGTTTTATATTTCCCTATAAATGTGTCCGTAAAAAAAGAATAGGTATAAACATATGCTCCTATCTGACGTTAAATGCGTAATAAATTTTTTTCATCGAACTTTTTCCTAAAAATTGAAATAAATATGCATTGTTCTACTTAAAATTCAATTTGTTTAATTGAATTATTGCTATTACATTATAATAAGTGAAATGGTATTCTATCTATTACACAGACAGATGAATAGTTGGTTAATCGTTATATTTTCTTGAAGAGATTTTTTTATGAAATATTTTTTCTGAATTAAAAATTCGTTTTGATAATTCTATTAATTAGAGCTTTTTATGTGAATAAAACTAACATCCATAATAACTCTTATTAAGTAAGTTTCAAAGTATGAAAGTTTTAGAAATAACCAGCTTCTTGCAGAAATCACAATGTAATGATATTAAACTTAAAAATTACCCTTTAATTGTAAAATTTTATTAAATTTTTATCGTAACTAGTATTAAATAACATAGATCTACTTATAGATGCATATAAAAGCCATGATTTAAGTTTTTGTTTGTTTATCACAAAAATTTGCTCTTAGAAGAATTTTAATATTAATCATAAAAGTTTAATCTTTCTATTTTTTTCTCAGAATTTTAGAAAAGATTAGTAAGTAAAAAATGTAATCAAAAAATAAAATATGAATCTTTATTATCATGTGAGTACATGATGTTGTTTGGGTTTGGAGATTTTATTGTCTACAAAATTTGAAGGGAAAAAATTGTGGTGTTTTCTTTTTCATTGATAGATAGCGAGTCATCTGACCCATGGCATTTGAGGTTTGTTTTGCCAGTATTGTTTGAGATATTTAATTAAATTTATGATTTTTGTTTATCGTTTCTATGAAATGACGTCATCTACCAGTTTGCTTACTATTTCTCACTTTTAAATAATTAATCTCGCGCTCTGAATATTATCGTTTTTTTTATTGTGTTGGGGTGGGGGTGGGGGGTTCTTTTACAGTTTTAACTATCGCTTTTTTATAAAACGGGACTAATATTTATTCTTTAATGTTATTATAAGCGCATTCTTACTAATTGTATTTCTCAAAATAATGTAAATATTAGAATATAATTTTAATATCAATCTGCATTACTTTCATTGGATATTACCACATATACAATAACTTCCAGTATTAGTGAACTTTTAGTCGAAATTACTTGGGTTTAATTTATTTTAAAATCGGTCGAGCTCCAACACTTTGTTTGCCAGCTAAAAAAAGGAAAAAAAATTGTGGAGTTTTTTTTTCATTGATAGATAGCGAGTCACTTGACCCATGGCATTTGAGGTTTGTTTTGCCAGTATTGTTTGAGATATTTAATTAAATTTATGATCAATTGCTTTTTGTTTATCGTTTCTATGAAATGACGTCATCTACCAGTTTGCTTACTATTTCTCACTTTTAATTAATTAATCTCGCGCTCTGAATATTATCGCTTTTTTATTGTGTGGGGGTGGGGGGTTCTTTTACAGTTTTAACTATGGCAATTTTGTAAAACGCCACTCATATTTGATTGATTTTGATCGTATCTAATATTAAATAACTTAGACCTACTTATCGATGCCTATAAAAGCTATGATTTGAATTTCCATTTTTTAGCACAAATCATTGCATATAGAAGAATTTTAATATTAATCATAAAAGTTTAATCTTTCCATTTTTTTTCAGAATATTAGAGCATATTTAGAAATAAAAAGCATAATCAAAAAATAAATTATGAATGTTTATACGAATATTTATGTCATTATTTACATTATTGATTGTCTCAAATATTAATTTATCCATTTTGAAATATTAAAAAGAAAAAAAAATTCACAAATGGAATTTCATAAACTTTAACTTTTATAATATTTGTTTTCGTGGCACTAATTTGTTTTTCAATGCATTCAACATATTAGTTTCGATTATTCAGCAGTAGTGTTTATTTATTTTGAACTTAGTATCATTTGATTTACACTATATCATTTACTTAGTATCATTTACAAAAAAACACAGACTTCAAACGATATCTTTATGTAATGTACATCATTTTCGGAAACTCAGATTTAAAAAAAAACTTCCTGGAACTAAACTTTATGACCTCAAAATATTTATCCAAACGATATTTAAAGTTGCAAATAATATTCCATTTCGGAAACAACTTATTCAAGACAACTAATCTTGTTCACTTTGAATTTTTATTTCCTATCACAAATTCCTGTTTATTAAGCTTGTTTAGGGAAAGTGCCCTTCCCTCAGCAAATAAGTCTAAAATGAATATGTTAATTTGCACAGATAAAAGCGCGAAAACAGGGAACAGAATTCCAAGAATTCCTTTGACTTAATGAGTTGTGTTTACGCTATCTCCTGAATTTTCGCTGCAATTGAAATCGTTTGGTCCAATTATTGTTGCGGAAATCACTAAGGAGAATAAAAAAAGCAGGAAGAATTTCGAAGAATGATTTCCTAATTGCCCTTGTAAATTTATCGATAAATTTAGCTGAAATTCAAAATATGTTTCTTTCATTTTATCCTCAGCGACAGATAAATATTTTGGAATTTTGTAGGTTGTTATTGTTTATCGGATTCGCTCTTTTATCTTTAAATATTTAAAGAAATATTTTAAAGGTTACGGATGTTTTGAGATTTTAAAGTTCTCAAAAATTAAGTATACATAATCTCCTTTAGATTTTGAAATAATAGAAGTTAATTTTATGCTGTTAAAATTAATTTAAAAATATTTTAAGCATATTTTACAATAATGCATTTAATTATTGTTATGAAATACAAATCGTTTTCCTTGTTACAACAAATATTTCATTATCTATTTTTATTCCAAGATGAAATATTTGGATACTTATACGTCTTATTTTTTGGTTCAGCGATTCTATTTAAAGTTTGCTTTTAATAAGTTTTTAAAATTTTAATTATAATTGCATTTAAGGTAGGCCAACAAATAAGCAATATTGATTTGTTCTAAAGTTCATCTATCTTTAAATATTGCTGATATTTTTTTCTAATCTGATGCAGTGTATGAAGATATATTATCGTTCTTATAAACTGAAAATCGCTTTTTCATTATACCACACTAAATTTTTAAAGATAAAATATTAGAAACATATAATGAATAATTCTCTGAAATATAAAATATGCGATGAAACATATTTTGTAGCAAATAGAAATCTTTAATCTTGAGTAAATCTACTTTTTTTTAAAAAAAAATTATAATTACATATAAATTAAACAAAAAATTATTGAATTGATAAAGATTTAATTACTTTCATTTTGAACTGAAGAACAAATTTTAAGTGAAATGACAGAAAAATAGGAAGAAGCATAGCACAACAACAAAACGATTTAAGACGCCTAAAATAATAACAATTACATATTGAGAGACGTGACTTTTTATAACTTCATTATTAGGCTGATGAAAATAATAGACGAGTTTCAGGAATTGTTATTTACTTCTTTTTTAAGTTATTCATTTCACAAAATAAAACAAACACGAACACAAAATATACACTACATTCACTCAGAATACAATTTAATAATAACACATAAGATGTATAATGGGACATATACCTTGATGTTAACGCCATCTGTTGTATCAAAGGAAAAGGTAAAAGAATTATGTAACCGCTATAATATTCATTAAATGCAACGCTTTTGCTAAAAAAATCATTAAGGCCAAATACCATAAAATATTGAATTCAAATTTTAGCAATCATTAATCCCAGTGAATCAAATAGTTGACAAATGCTGTTTTTTAAGGAATAAGGCAAGAAATCAACAATGATTCATGAATTACTGAAAACTTTTGAAAACTTGATATGACAGTGTTCCCTTTGCAAATTTCTATCGCAAACATGAATGTAAGTCAATAAAAGTGACATTCATGCTTGAAAAATTCTCTCTTATCATTATAGCTACAGATGAATGCCATTTTCAAATAAATGTTCGCTAATTTAAGAGATTTTAAAAACTGTCTGTCTTTTTCTGAGAACATTCTATTGTTTGATAAAACAATAAAATCAGAACACACAAAGAGAAAAAAGTAATAATTAGAAGCAAACGATATTTTTGTTCTTTATTGTTTGCATCAATTTAATTGATAAATCTATATCTTTTATTTCTGAAATAAGCAAAACAATTTTTTTTCGAAACAGGAGTATTTCTTTTGGAAAGATAGGAGCAGTTACAATTTTCTCTTCTCATTGTTACACAAAAGAGTACTTTTCTTTCTATTTAAAATGCATATCAGTTTTGTTCTTAGTCTGTTAAGTTCATTTTTTTCTTGTTCATTTATTTTTCGACGACCGTTCAGAAATTCTTTTTGATTCGAAATATTATTAAAGATTTTTTTATATTGATATACAAACAAGTAAAGAAAATTAAAATTAGAAGCTGTAATAATGTGCGTGTAAAAACTAATAAAAATAATGCAACTATTTTATTTTGAGACTTAATTAAAAAAATGCATCATTTTTAAAAATTGACTATAATGGCAAAATAATTTTTATTTGGATGAGTTTTTTTTTCCTGTTTTAGAAGAGATAATAAAAGCATGCAAACATTCATTGAGAAATAATGATTAATTCGGCTTTGTAATTTATCCTTCAGAAATAATAACAAAAATTTTATTGGGAAAATTTTGTCTGAAATTTTTTGTAACAAAGGTTAACAAATAATATCAATTTGTTCTATAGTATAAATATTAAAAATTAACAAATCTTATTTGAAATTTTATTTTATAATTTAAAGTTGTTACAATTAAGCATTGAGTTAATATAGGTGATTATCAATATAATACTATTTTAATAGGAAATACAATGCTTATACTCTTTAATTTAAGACACAATTATTAGGATAATTATTAATAATAACTAATTGATTAAGAATTTTTTTAGAACATTGTGCACTTAAGCAGATATATTTATATGAAATTATTTATTTTAAAAATGTCTTTTAATGCATTTATAAGATTAAAACTAATCGTTTCTTAAGAAACAAGATTTTATAATTTCAGTTTTGATTATATTTTCCTATTACGTAAGCTGTATTTTTTAATTTCTTTTTTAAAAAGTTTACGATAAAACATTTGATTTCAAACAGATTTCTTGTCAATAAAATTAAATGGATTATCAACAATATTTATGAAATTTTTTAATAATTTTTATTTTATTAACAAAATATTTATATTTTTTAATAAAATTTAAAATATATTTAAACTAATAAATAATAAAAAAATTCCTTGCATTTCACGTGCTTGCGTTTAATGTATTATTTTAATCATTCAAATTTTTATTTCTTCTTTAATGAATTAGATTAAATTGCTGAAAATCCTATAGTTATGTGAGCTGTTATAATATTTTTAGTTTTAATAAAGAATTTATAGTTTTAATTTACATTTTTTAACAGCTTTTGGTTCATTTTATTAATGAGAATTTTTCAGATCTTTCCATTTTGATTACGTTTTGAATGAAATAATTAGCAGTAATTTAAAAATATATAGAAAAATTCAGTAATAATTAAGTAATATTTGTTTAAAATTTTTCTTGAGGTAGGGAGGATCTTTAACTGTATTTTTCCTCTTATTTTTTTTTAAATTTTAATCCAATAGGTATGAAGCAATTTTTATTTTAATCAAAATTATTGTTTCATTTTTCAATCAATTTTTAATTATTTAAAATTTTATGAACACAATTAATTCATTTAATATATTTTGGGGTTGAAGAAGTAAATGTCTGCTACAAAGAATTTTAATTAATCAATTAATACTTTAGTTAATAAATTTTTATTAAAATTAATTATATAATGTTAAAACTACTTGCCCAGAAAATCTTTCACCATTTTTATTGAAAAATAAATAAGTATGCATCGCAGTGTTAAAACTATATATATTTTTTTCAAAAATTAATTTTAAGATTAAATGAATTAAAATATTAATCCAAATGTTAATTAACCTGATCAAAGAATAACTACATAGTAAATGATTTTCTTCTGAAGTAAATCATATAATAAAAAATAATGAAATAAATTTGTAATAAATAAGCTTTAAAGGTAGCAACTAAAAGGTCCAAATTATTTTTTTGCGTTAATATTGAGATAAATATTTAAATTATTGAGTATAATATTGAATACTGTATATCAAATTAGAAGTTCAATGATGAAGCCTCTATTAACAGCATCCAATAAATAAAATTCTTTTGTGTATATTATTATGACTCTTCCATTTTTCGTGTAAATAAAAACATATTTACTTATTATTGGAAACTACTTTGAAGAAATGATTTCTTCAAAATATTTTCTAATAATGTACTACAACATTTATTCATGTATAGACAACAAAAGAAATCAAAGAAGGAAAAATGGATTATTTAAAACTTGAGGCGAATATTTTTCATTTTGTTCAAACGAATTGAATCAAAAATTAATATCCACCGAAATGTGAATCGAAGCACATGGATATCTGGAGGATCAACACAAGTGGAAACAGAAGGTGGGGCAATATATTTTAGTGAAGTATTTCTTAATATGTTTTGCGAAATTCGGGAGAGGACTGTTATATTGAAGAATAATGTTGTTATGTGTTTCAGTCCATTCACAATATTTTTGAATTTAATGAATTTACTGACAGTTGTCCTTTGCAAGAAATTTTATTCTGAATATCTTTAATTTAATGACTTTTATATATTTGCCTCCAGTTGTACTTTCCAAGGAACTTTATTCTGAACATTATTAATTTAGTGATTCATATAAGTTACCTACCAGTTTTTTTCTTTCCAAGGACTTTTATTCTGCATATTTTTAATTTAATTATTTATATTCTGAATATTTTCTCTTTAATGATTTATATAAATTCAATATCAGTTGCCATTTTTTCGAATTTTATTCTAAATTTTTTTAATGAAATGAATTATATAAATCTATTATCTGTCGTTCTTTTCAAGGAATTTCATTGTGAATAAAAATCCTTCTTATACTGATTATTTTTATTTTAACGATTTACATAAATTCATTATCGTTTGTTATTTCCTAGGAATTTTATAATGAATAAATTTTATAATGAATAAATTTTATAATGAATAAATTTTATTATGAATAAAAAATTCCTTTCTAGGAATTTTATTATGAATAAATTTTATATGAATAAAAAATTCCTTTCTAGGAATCTTATTATGAATAAAAAATTCCTCTCTAGGATTCCTTTCTAAGGAATTTTATTCTGATTATTTTTAATTTAATTATTAATATAAATTCATTACGTGTTCTTTCCAAGAAATTTAGTTCCGAATGTTAAAAAAAATTCCTTTCTAGGATTCCTTTCTAAGAAATTTTATTCCGAATATTTTCAAATTAATTATTTATATACATTTATTACCAGTTGTTCTTTTCAAGGAACTTTATTCGGAATAAAAAAAATCCTTTATAAGAAATCTTATTCTGATTATTTTTAATTTAATTATTTATATCAATTCAATACCAGTTGTTCTTTCCAAGAAATTTTATTCTGAATAAAAAATTCTTTTCCAGAATTCCTTTCTAACTAATTTTATTCTGATTATTTTTATTTTAATGATTTATGTAAATTCAATATCAGTTGTTCTTTCCAAGAAATTTTATTCTGAAAAAAAATTCTTTTCGAACGAATTTTATTCTTATTATTTCTACTTTAATGATTTATATAAATTTATCATTAATCGCCCTTTTCAAGGAATTTCATTCAACAATATATCTTTTATTTAGGAAATTTTCTTGGAGTTTTCCCATCATTATATGTATCAAAATATTAAAAAATTTAAATTTCTGAGAAATTTGAGAAATTGCCTCAGTAGAGCAAGCATACTGCAGTCATAATCACAATGAAATGATCGAGAAAGGCTTCCTATAAATGCTTTTATTTTTGGCGCTAAACGCGGCATTTTTAAAGTGATAAAAATACTAATTATTTATTTACATTTCAAATAGATTCACCATACATTATTTGTTAATAACAACTGTTTTAAGATTCAATTAAGTAATATTTTAGTGATATGAATTTAAAAAATCCGAAATCATATTAATATATTAAACTAGCCACCTTTGGCGACTAGTCGGTTCGCCAGTATTAATGCTCGCTAAAATTTTCATATAATATTTTATGTAGCTGTGTCTCATAACAGGTTTTGCACCAAAATATTTTTTAACCAAACAAATTTTTTTAATCATATAATTCATTTATAGTATTATTTTCTTCAGATTTTCTGTTCATTGTACTACTCATCTTTCTCTTTCTATCCGAGCAATGATTGTACCGGAATTGATATTTTACTTAAATGGTGGAGGGAAAGGTCTAAAATTCTACGTTTTTATAGAATAATGGGATTCAAATTTTCATAAATGTAAACACACTAAACAAATAAAGACGCAATTGGTTATCAAGAGATGCGAAAGTTTAAAAACAGCTTTGAAAATGCCACTCACAGAGGAAATAATGATGACACACACACACTTTTCTTTTTTTTTCCTATCCTTTTTTTCTTCACTACTTTTCTTTCTACAAATCCTTTTTTCCCTTTGTAATTCTTTTTTTTCCTTCCCTGCCCAGACTTTATTTTGAGCAGGCATAAATTAAATATCCATACAGACTAATAATAAAAGCAACTATTCTCTTTCTTTTTTAAACATCCCGTTTTCTATAAATGAAAACCAACTGACTTCGCATATTTCTTTCTAAACAAATCATAATTTATTACTTCCTGCTATCTTACTCAGTTCGTGTGGGGGGGGGGAAGGAAATGAAGATTTTTGGCGGGAAAGTAAGAAAAGTGTCGTTTTTAACCATTTTCTTCGCAGTTTTTTCACTCCATAAGAACCATCTTCGTGTCTTAACGAAAACATTTAAAATAAAATTAGCCGAATCGGTGGAGCCGTTCTCCAGTTTTGCGCTTAGAGATCCATTTTTATTAATACAGATATATAAGTAGATATAATATTCTTTGGGTACCAAGCATCTTCAAATATCTTTACAACGTATAAAATCCCAAAACCTCAGGTTTTAAAGAAAAAGATAAATATTACATGGAAAAAATCTTCTAAAATCAATGATTGTTACCCAACCATGTTATCCTCCTGGAACTGACAAGGAATACGAGCCATCTTCATCCCTAACATAACATAATAATACCCAGTTTCGAAATCATTACGGTTCTATCATTGCCATCGCAGCGGAAATAATGCCAATATCCATTCCATAAGATAATTCCAAGACAAAACCCGAGAACTACATTAAGCCGAATACCTCCTGGCATAAAAGACAATGAAATGCATGCATCTTGGTGCTTAAATGAACGCGAATATTCTAAAAATGCTTAAAGGAATAAATAACTGCAGTTATGGCGAAAGGAATCTATTCCTACGAGGCTCAACATATAGCGCGGAAAACCTTTCCTCTAACACAGACGACAGTTTCATCCGCGTTGTGTCGTAAATCACAACCGTGATGAGTTTTCTTCTTTTCGACCGAGGATGGAATAATGAGTTCGGTTTCGAACAGTCGATATTGACGTTGGGAGGGTGGCAACGGTTGTTGGCTGGAGGAAGGGGGGATTGGGGGGGGGGGTAGAATTGCGTGCTTGCTCAGGGTTGGCGTACCTTTCGATCCGAATTTTTCTCCTCTCCTTTTTCCTTAAAGCTGTGTGGAGTCCCTTACCGGCTTTTCGGGAGAAGAAGTTTTATTTTATTTTTGTCATAAGTTTTGGCAACGGATCCATTATCGTCTGGTAAAACTGGAATGAAATGATTGGTGGCCGCTAAGAGCGTCTTTGCCTTCTCGATTGGCTAAAAGAGAGATGTTTTATTTCGGGAAATGAATTCTTTTTTTTTACCCTCTCCTAAATTTTTGGGAGTTTTCAGAACTTTCTTTTGCTTTAGATCTAAAATGAATAACAATGTTGTTTCGTTAGGCTTGGCTTGAATCAAGAATTAGATGACGAAATCTCTTTGGGCTAATTTTGCAGTTTTCTTCATTATTTAAAGATGTAATAGAATACATAAAAATATCATAAGCAAGTAAAATTATTTTTATTTAGAAATCTGAAGCTTGGGAAATTTCATTTTTCAATTAAAAAATATCATTGATAATTTATTTTACCTTCTAAATAAATGACTCGTCCTATTTGAAATCTTTATTGTTATTTAGATTCATGTAAGACTGAAAAATAAACTTGTGATTTGTAAGATTGCTCAGGCATTTTTTTCTTTTAAATTAATTGCTACATAGACAATGAAGCTTTGAAAATTTTGTAATCCAATACACAATTCATTAAATCCGAAGATTTGATTTTTATTGTATTAAATCTTCATTTTTCAAAGAGATTTTAAATTTAAATTAGGATTTTGTTAATTTTTAAATTGAAATTAAATTTTAAAAAAACTATGAATGTCATAGCTGTATGTAACTTTTTAAAGTCATTTAGAAATGTAGCCATCTCTTGTATTTTTCACAACCTTGTAGTTTTTCTATCTTTTGTATTTTTTTAGAATAAGAAATTATTTTTTTAAATAAAGATATATAATTTACTTTTTATATTTTGTTTATTTTTTATAATGTTTGAAGATTACATTAGCTTAATTTTCTTTTATAGAATAATATTAAAAAGTTAAACATTTACTTCATTTAAAAAAAATTAAACTAAAAAGTGGCATTAAATTGTAATAACTATGCGAAGAATTAATTTCTATAATTTGAATATTAATTACTTTTAATATCTTTCAAAAATTAAAACTAATCTTATGTTGTTGTTTTTTTGTTTAACTTTCAGATTAAAATTATAACTATTTCGCGATATTCAATCTTTTTGCATAGCGACAATTTGAAAATTAATAAAGTGATGTAGATCATTATAGTTTTAAATATATTAAATAAAAATGTATATAATTCATTAATTTTAAAAATTAATTTATTAATTTCGCTTTCTGATTAAAATCAACTTTTTCGTGCTATTCAATATTTTTTTACAAAGCAATAATTTTAAATTTAATAGACAGAATATAAACCACTGTAGTTTTAAATATATAAAAATGCCCATAATTAATCAATTTTATAATTTCATTTATTAATTTCGCTTTCAGATTAAAATCACAACTATTTCGTGGTATTCATTTTTTTTTGTCTACATAGCGATAATTTTAAACTTAATAGACAGAATATAAACCACTATAGTTTTAAATATATTATATAAGAATGCACACAATTAATTAATTTTATAACTTAATTTATTAATTTCACTTTCAGATTAAAATCACAACTATTTCGTGGTATTCACTTTTTTTACACAGCGATAATTTTAAACTTAATAGACAGAATATAAACCACTATAATATTAAATATATAAGAATGCACACAATTAATTAATTTTATAACTTAATTTATTAATTTCCTTTTTAGATTAAAATTGCAACTATTTCATGTAATTCATTTTTTTTGTTCACATAGCGATAATTTTAAACTTAATAGACAGAATATAAAAAACTATAGTTTTAAATATATTATATAAGAATGCTCAAAATTAATTAATTTTGTAACTTAATTTATTAATTTCACTTTCAGATTAAAATCACAACTATTTCGTGCTATTTTTTTGCATAGTGATAATTTTAAACTTAATAGACAGAATATAAATAACTAAAGTTTTAAATATATTATAAAAATAACTTATAGATAACTAATAAAAATTTTTCATTACTATTTCACTATTATCAAACAGTTTCACACCTTTAGAAACACGGAATATGGAAAACACCTATAAAAATTCTACAAAAGAATTTTCACCAACTCATTATTTTAAAAGGCAGAGTTAAACAACAATCAGGTTTAATAACAAATTTAGTAGATGTCTATAAATGTCTCACTACCACTTCGGCGTTTATTAAAGCGTTTACTCATCTGCCTATTGTGACGTCATTCTTCCCAGATTTAATGACACATCTGAAGAAAGGACTCCAGTGAAGAATATTTTTCTTCTCCCTCCTGTTTCTGTTTTCATAACTTTCATTTTCCACCCCCCTCCCCCCCTTCATGAAAAATCAAGCAGCTGCTCTCATCTGGCAGTTAGCCAGCTCTAATAATGTCGCTTTGTTAGAAAAGAGTTGAGTTGTGACGCTTCCATTTTTATGTTTCTTTGTTTCCTTCAACGAATCGCAGTTAAAGTTAATTTCATAATAAAAATATTAAGAGCTGAGAATTTAAAAAAAAATATCGTCTGATTTCAGGTAATCTACCATTGTTATTTTAACTGATGTTCTTTATGTTTATAAAGTAATAAATCAGAATTGATTGCACAGTTCTTAAACAAAAGCTGAAAAAATATTTTATATTTAAGAATCGTTCGTGATTAATAAACAAATAATAAATGTTTTTAAAACAGCATAATTATTTATTTGTATTTTAATATATATTTTGAATGATCGATTTTAATGTTTTTTTCTTGTGCTGATCCAATCAGTTATATTTGAAAACAAATCGGTAAAAAAAACTGTGAATAAATTGCCATTGGTACAGACGAAAAATATTTGCAATCAAAAGAGAGAAAAACGATAGAATTTTCAAAATAAATTCTACTGCTATCTGATTGAAACAAGTGATTTAAGTTGTTAAAAAATATTAATTTTTTTCAAACGATAAAACAGAGCAGAATACGTAATTTTGAAACATAACTTAGAAATAGTTTAGATTTAAAAGCTGTTTAATATGAATGAGTGGTCATTTTTTAAAAAATATTTTTAAATAACATGATAGATTCTCTTTTTTTATTTAAAACATTTATTGGAACAACCAAATTTTATTTCATATCAATGAATCAGAAATTAATAGATGAACCACTTAAATAAAAAAAAATACAACAAATTCATTCGAATTAAAATTTAGGAACAAAAAAAAATCCCATATTTATTTCATAAATTCCTATTATCTAGAATATTGTTGCCAAAATTATTTATAAAAGATAGTTATCGTTTGATCAATAATACTTAATCGAAGTGTAAATTAAATTATTATTTTTAAAATTAATCGGAACCTAAAATATAGTCGTAAAACAAATTCTAGGCCTGCTTTAAATTCAAAATTTTTTTAAAAATCTGTGCAAAAAATTAGATGGACTTAAGTGATTACATAGGGAAATAACAAATTTTTTCAACACTGAAATTGATAAAAGGAAATTAAATAAATAGGACTCAAAAAAGTGAATTATATGATAACAATGTCATTTAGATACAAAAAAAGAAGTAAAAATATTGATAAACTTATGGCAGAAATAAAGCCCTAAAATCAATTTACCTTGATAAATATTAATTTTTTTCTGTTTATTTATATTTGGTTATGTATGTGTGTATATAATTTTGCGAATATTTATATTATTTAATGAGGCTTATTTATATATAATTTGTGGATATATGATGTTTCTATTGTCTAAGAGCGGAAAATACCCTTGCATTAGCCCAGATTAGTTCTGAAAAGTTATTTGAAGCCTAACTGAAATTCGGCTGAGAAGATTTTTGATGACTGCTAATTCGATCAATATTTTTTCAAAGAAAAGTTGTTTAAAATTAGATGTACATCCTTCTACAAAATTGTGGCTATTATTAGGTATATTAGGTTAACGTCTTATTTTGAAGCTTCTTTGAAAGATTTGGGGGTTAAAATTTTAAACTGTTTTCGGCTAGTTTTCTTTAATAATTGCTTATATTTTAATTAAAGCGTTTGTGTATTTTAATCGAATCATCATAAAAATATCAAAACCAATCATATTTTATTTTAATTTGCTTATCAAAATAAAGAACTTAAGCACAAAAATATGTAAACAAATTCTAAAATATCTTATATTTAAAAATTATTTAATATTTCATACAGAAACTAAAAAGAAATATAATCACTTTGTTATGCTTAAGGTTTTGTTGGAACAGTAAAAGCGAATGCATTCAATTTTATAATAGTTTAATATAATAATAGTTTTATTTATAAGAATTTATACAGGAAGGTTGTATTAACTAAAGCAACGTTTTTTTTAAATATCCTTTTTTATCTTTGTGTTTTGTAAATTTTATTTCTTAATAAATCGTTTGCTTTTAAATTATCTTTTGCTAAATAAAATTATGTCATTTATATCAAAAGACACAATAGTGTTTTTTCAATAGAATAAAACCATTATCTGGGGAATGGAATATTTTTTCTCTATTGTATAATGCGTTTGCATTTTATTTATTACTTTAACCATTTATGTTTTCATTTCTCCTTTTATTTATTTGACTGAATTGCTTAAAATCTTATATTTATGAGACTTGATTGTTGTAGTATTTTTGGCAATGCAAAGAATAATAGATAAATATGTATTTTTTATTTTAAAAATGGTGTTATTTAGCTCGAGCATTTGAATACTAGTCTAAAAAAATAAATGTTATGTCTTTTAAAATATACATTAAAATTACTTATTTAGGGAAAAGTTTATAAAATACATTCAAGCAAAGTGGATAATAAAATAATCTTTTATAGGTATTTCATTTAGAGTTAATAATAAAATCGGCAAGCAAAAGATAAATACTTTTGCATTTTGAATTTATTTCTGTTGTTGTAATGAATTTTTCATTAGATCTAGAAATAAATAGGAACATAAAAAGAATATATGTTAGAAAATTTATGAAAAAAAAATATTTCTAAATATGAAAAATTGTTGATATTTGTGCAGCATTGATGAAATATAAAAGTATAATCGATTACGGTCAACTTAATTACAACGAATTTATTTGTACATCTGATAATGCAATGTCTTATGTTATATTAGGATATCAAATTCTATTTCCTTCTGTAAAATCTGATTTGGATTTCTAAATGAAATCGGCGAGGGAGATATTTGATTTGTATCATGTGAGCATAATCTGATTATCCAATCTATATTCGAATGTTGAAAACTGAGGAAATAATCGATATGACATTCAAAAGGAGTTTGAAAGGTATATATGGTTCATGGATTTTTTCTTCTTCTTAAAACTATAAATTTTATTCACTATTTCATAAGTTTTTACTTCTATCTTTATATTTTTACAATTCTCGCTCTTTTTATAGGATAAAAGTAAAATATTATCTTTCCTAGACTGTACAATTGCCTTACAAATTTTGAAATTTGCCTTTATAGAAAGTTGAAATGTCAAAAGGGAAATACATAAATATAAGATAAAAGAATGAATATCAAATAATATTTATCTCATAAGGAATTCCATGCTGAAAATATTCTAAAAACGAATTTAAAATAAATATATTCTCTGTCGCATATCTGTTGCATAGGCAAGTCTGGAATGTTTGGAATATTCCGTTATTTTGATAAAAACTTTCTGAAAAAATTTATATATATTCGAAAATTCTGCATAACATAATAATTTTTATTGTTTCAATACATGTTTCGTTATTTATAGAAAAGGTTTAAGAGTAAATATCCAGAATTTGAGATATTTATATTATTATTATTTTCTGAATAAAAATATTAAGATATAATAAATAAGTTTTTAAAATAATTTTTTATCGATAATTATTAGAAAAATAAAAAATATTTTACGAAATGTAATTAAAAAAAAATTTCTCTCTCATTTAAAATAAAAGAAATGAGCTTTAAGTTTATTTCAAATCGAGTTGGGGTTCCTAAATTTTATTCTCAACAAAAATAATAATAAAAAATGTAAACATCTAAATAAATGAATAATCGTTTTTATCAGAAATTATATAGTGTACCAATAAATAGAGTAATTTCTGTTTATACATTTAGTACTGTAAAAAATGGGTGGCAGGCTGTAATTAAATAAAAATGAAATATATAATATAAGAATTGCTGGTAGTAGACAATTAGAAATTTGCTTTTTAGTAGTTATCAGTTAATTTTTAAATTAAATTTTTAAGAAATAAGGGGATTAGTTAGCTTTTTATTTACCAATAATGATAAGAGATTTATGCCATTTTAAATACTAAAGCAACATTCTTGCAGTAACATGTTACAGATAAGTTTCTTTTGATAATTGATGTGATAATTGGAATTATCGTCTAGGTAATTGATAAAATTATCAAGAAGACACTTATATCTCACCAAAACTTAATTAAATTCATTCTTTTATTTTAAAAACAAATTCCGATGACATTAAAAAATATTCATAGAATATATTAATAATTTGATACAGTTAGAGATTTACCCATATTACGGTTTTGCAGTGTGCAAGATGGTTAAGATATATATTGAAATATTGTAATCTATGTAGTTTCACTTTTTAACTCACTCGACTTATTAACAATTTACTTTAATTTAATTTTTGATAAATTATTGCATTGATGATTATGTAAATTAATATATTATTTATTATTAACTAGGCATTAAATAGTGATTTCGCTATTTATAAATGAAAACATATAATTATGGTAAGTTTGTCAAACATTTGTTATATGCAAACTAAAAGAAAAATTAGTTTTCAAAAAATATAATTAAAAAAATATATTATTTTAGAGAGTTTGTCAAGTGGTAATAATGTATTAATTGTAAAAATATGAATTAAATAATTAATATTAATTATTTAATTAATAATTTCCCAAATATTACTTAATTGATTAATTATTATTATTTTTTTGAATTTGCTATAAATAATTGATTATATTTTTTGATAATTCTATGTAAATACACATTCTAGTTATAATATTTCATTTCATAAAATTTATAATTTCTCTAATTTTATTAATTTTACAACTTGGCAAACGACATTTTTTAAACAGTTTAAACGGTAGCCTCTCATTAGTCCAATAACTTTGTCGGAAATTTGCTACTGATTATGGAATAAAAAGACTAAAAAGAAATTATTATTAATATGAAGAAACTAGAAACAATGACATTATAAACTATAGTTTTAAAAAACAAATCCAGGTTAAATTCTATAAATCATCAAATATGAAAAATGAATGCACAGTAATTAAATTCTTTTCTTAATATTTTAAACTTAAAAATACCATTTAAATTGAATAAAACGGATTAGGTTGTAAAACGTTTTTAAAAGCAAATGATAATCCGTTAAACCTAAATGTGCTGATATATTTAATAATTATGTGTCTTAATATAAATAAATTGATATAAATAAATTAATATAAATAATAATAATTATTAAGAAACTAAAAACAATAATATTCTAAATTAGAGTTGTTATTTTTGTTTTGTGAAAAAAAATTCTGACAAACCCTTTATTTACTGATTTAAGTTGCAATCAATTTTCCAAACTTCATTTTTGCACTAGTAGTTAAGTTTGTTTGTAGAATAATCTCAGAGCACCCAAGAGAAAAATTTTAATTAATAGAAATATCTTAATTAATTTAATTATTAATAAAATATTTTTCATTCCTACTTTTAGCTTATATTTTTTTGCTATTTGGGTTACATTCTCTGTGTTTTTTAGAATACCATCGGCAAAAATAGTCATATTACAAAAATATAATCCAGATTGAAATTGTATTTATAAGTACCGTCAGTAGATAAAGGGTTAAGTTCTATACATGAAAAAGGGATGCACTGTATTTAGGTTTCCTTTTTTAATTCTGTAACTTTACAAATTCCATTTAAACTAAATAAAACGGATTAGATTGTAAAACGGTTTTAAAACCAAACGATAATCTTTTAACTCTAAATATGCTGATATGTTTAATTTTTTCTATATTTCTTCCTCTTTATTTGTGTTATTCGCGATAAAAAAAGCGAATAAAATAAATATGCAGCTGTTATAAAACCATTCGCTTTCCATAATTCCAATCCTCTTCATGTAACTCCGGCTAACTAATGGTTTTATTGAGCCGTAAATTGAATATCATTCGATTTTATGAAGACTTTCTGCAACTAGGTTTTACGATGAATAATCCTCCATTTGCGGTAGAATAAACCTTGTTAATGGGATTATTCTGTGTTTCTGCTTTGCCGGGATGTAGTGGATCGATTCGGAAAAGAGCACTTTCAATTCAACATCAGCAACTTCACGAAGAGATACTGGCGAGAGCAGTTAGGAATATGTGTTGATTTAGGTCCCGATTTAATAAACCGTTCGAAACTGGGGCAGGAGCTTGTGATTATGGTGACTCCAAAAATATGTTAGAGGGTCATCTATGAAATCGTTTTACATTTCTAAATTTAAAATTCAATCAGTATAAACGTCAACAAGTAATATAAAAAACAATTTTTTTAAATCAATTCCAACTTAGGTTAACAAAGGAGAATTTTATTTTAGTTGCTTTTTAGTAAATAATTACAATTAATATAAATACGTATATAAATATGACAGAATAACACTATTAAGAGGCAAATAGAAAGCGAATTTCCAGGCAATTTTCCATTCTCCTATTTGTATATGGTGTTCGAACTCGCAGCCTAAGGGATGCGAAACCAACACCATATCAACCAGACTATCCCGGGCGAAAAATTACAATTACAATAAAAAATTAATCAAAAATTGAGCCAATTGAGGATGCAAAGCCAATTATGGCATCCCAAAATGCGTCATTTTCCTACAACAGTTGGGATAAGTAATATAGAAAAGAAATTTCTAATTTTCTTTATTCTGTATTATTTTAATTCGGAAGTACTTCAAAATGAATCGGTAAAGTTAATTCATTAACAATGTTTAATTTTAAATGCATCAAGCATTATGAAAATAAACGGAATCGTTTAAAATAATCAGCCGAAAACATGTTAAGCCCAACTCCTTTAGTGTGCGGAAAAAACAAACTGAATTCGTTACTTATTTGGCAGCGGAGAAATGAAGATTTTTGGCGAGAAAGTTAGTTTTTAATTAATTTATAAAGAACCAAGGAATTAATATTTGAAAATACTGCATTAACATCAAATGTCATCAACAGCATGTTTAAATAATTTATTTGAACCTGATTAGATGAATAAAAAGTGTTTTATTAATGAATGAAAATTTGAACAAGATATATATATATATA
>JAOUZG010029590.1:3696861-3710876 GCA_026289955.1 Argiope argentata | reverse complement strand
AATATTTACAATATTTACACAGCAATTCATTACAACAATTTATAATATTTACACAGCAATTCATAACAACAATTAACAATAATTTATACTACAATTCATAACAATTTACAATAATTTATACTACAATTCATAACAACAATTTACTATAATTTATACTACAATTCATAACAATTTACAATAATTTATACTACAATTCATAACAACAATTTACAATAATTTAATGTTAACATCTAATATACACAAAATTCATAACAATACGCTTTGAAGTTATGGAGGAAAAATGTTAAAAATTCGATTAATTTTTAGAAATACAACCCCTCTCCCTCTTAGTGAACGCCTGCAACCCAAAGAGACATTATATGCCAAATTTGGTAGAGCGAGTCTGTTGGTCTATAATAGAACGTTGTGTTCTGTGCGTGACGAGAATAATTGTCTTCCAATTTATGAAAAATAACATAAGCGATTTATCATGTTAAGATCACTTAAAGATTTCCTTCATTTATCGATCATGATAATCTATCATACTAAATATATAACAGGAAATCAGAAACCGTCTTCTTAAATCTAATATAGTTCTAATGTTCCTTAATAAGTATGTTACTATACAGTGTATGAAAAAGGCCATGACAAACTTGACTGTTATGTCCTCCATTTACTGTAATTTTCTTTGATTTATCTATGAATTTATTTTCTTTATAAAATCTTGAGTTTATAAATAGACTTTATGATCACCGTGTATAGTTGAATCTCATTATAAAGGATTCGATATTTTCGGTGTAACAGTTTCCATAACTATTTTTAAAGTCGAAAAATTTTACAGCATATTTCTAAAAAAAAGCAACATAATAAATAAATTAAAGTCAATTCCTAATTGGGTCAATCAAGAAAAATTTCATTTTTGTTACTTTTTATTAAATAATTAAAGTTAATATAAATGATTTATCAGAAAACAATTATTGATTTTTGCATGAATCGAACTCGCATTCTTCACCTTCAATACTAAAAAATACTGAAATCCTTGCATTTTACGGATTGAGCTAATGTCTGTTGATTTCAGTTTTTATTACAAACTGCTAAGCTCTTATTTAAAGTATGAAAAATTAATAAATTTACTTAATGAATTAATATTTGAAAAAATTTTATTAACGCCAAGTGTCATCCATTACAAGTTAAAAAAAGTTTTTTATTAACGATTGAAAATTGGAATATACTCTATTATATATATATATATATATATAATAGGGTGAATTTGAACTAATAGTAGTCATTGAATGAAACTATAAGCTTCTATAAGTATTTGTTTAGTTTAATTATTTTAATGTCCCATTTTTAAGTAGCACTATTGCTATTTCAGGAGGGACGTCTTCATTTCGAACCGTAGTCAGAGGACGAGGAGGACACCAGAACTGGCACCCAATTCTCCAAATTTCCACACCACAACAGCGGGAGGCCGTTTTGTCCCGATGGGTTTATTGTGAAGCATACCTACTTACACGACGCTTCAACAGTAAAATCTGGTCTCAAATACGAAACGTTACCACTAAATCACTGCGACCCATAAAACTTTAAGTAGTGACAATTTTATTTGATAATTTAGTGATACTATGATGTATATCATTGCTCTCAATTAAATAGTCCTATTAAATAAAAGTATATGAAAAAAAATTAGATATTTCACCGAAAGAAAAACAGCAATCGATATGATAAAACTCTATATTTAAACTGGAGATTATTTTGTTACGTGTAAAATACATAAGAGGCGTTGAAATACATAATTCAAATAGGATTTGGTTTCTTTAGTTTTATACGCGCTGACATCGGGATTTGTCATTGTTTAGAAATGAAAAAGTGTAATATGAATTTTTTAAATTAACCTTTGGCGACTAGTTTGTTTGCTCAAATAATTGAAATTTTAAGTTGTTAAACTATTAATATAGAATAAAATCTGTTCAAAATTTCACTTGGTTATTTGACTAAATTGAAAAGCTCTAACTGAATCAAATCAATTTGCAACAATTCATTGTAAATGCAAATAAAAAAATTGTACATACTACAAAATAAATAAAAGATTAAAATGAAATCTGCTATGCATATTTCAATGCATCATGTCGGAACATCATTTCTTGAACGGCCAAGCACCACGCGCTCGCGCGAGTTGAATTATTTTTTTTATTCATTTTAATGGTTTCATCGAATGAGTCACTTTAGTATTGCAAACGATCATAAAAAAAAAAAAAACTTTGTCTCGCATTGATTGTTTTAAAAATATCTCATTTCCTATTTATTTCATTCCGTATAATAACGAGTTCAAAATGACATTTCTTCTAGGTTTTATTTGCTGTAGTCACTAACTTATTTTTTAAATCAGTGCTTTTGTAAATGAAATGGCAACGCGTTATTAAAAGCTGATTTTTTGAGATGCTCGTGCAGATAAGATTTTTATTTTTCTCCCACGGATTAAAATGTTTATTTTTAGTTTACGGATTTTTGTTGACGCGAGAAAAACTTATTCCCAAAACAATATATCATGTTCTGACATGATAATAATACATGTAAAAATTTGGAATTAATGTTGAAATTTATTTATATAGAATTTTATTAAATGAATAATTCGATGTAGGATTTTGAATTCCAATAACAACATTGAAAGCGTTGTTTCAGATTATACGTTAAACTAAATTTTTAAAAAATTACTAAGAGATAATGAAATTAATTGCATGAATTTAATCAAAATGATATGTATGATTTAATATGTAATTTCTTTCAGTTTTAAGATAATGCAAAAATCACTTTTTCACGATAATAATTTAGGAAGAATTGAACATCAATTTCAAATAGCAAGTCAAAGCAACTAACTATTGAGCTTATTTTCAAGCTCAATTAAACAGTCTGTTTTTAAACACCTATTTTTAAAATCTGGATTTTTTTAAACATTTTTTTTTCCTGTATAAGGTTTTTGTACTGTCTCTTCCTGGAATTTTCCCTAATGTTTTGAAGTTCTCTAATTAAATTAGCTAAACAGAGCATTGAAATAAGATAGCTGTAAAAAACAATCAATCAACAGTAAAAAAAGGTCGTGAATTGTGTGTTTTTAAATATGACTGTTACCATTCAATAATCTATACTTATAATAAAGCTCAATGCGTCTGTGAGTGCATTGTTGCTCTACAGGCCAGACCATTTGATCAACTGCTACAAAATTTGGCACATGTATACCTTGGAGGATCGAAAATGTGCGCCTGGGAGTGATTTTTTTTCGAATTTTTAAGTAGAATTTTAACTAATTAGAAATTAAGAATTTAAGAAATTAATTAGAGAATTTTTGGCGTTTTTACGTTATTATTTCCGAAAATATAACAACATAAAATTGATTTTTACATCACATTGAAATTCAAAGTTATATTTTTAATGATACTAATATTTTTCCAAAAATTTAAATTTCTATTTTAATGAATTTGAAAGCGTCTATATGTTTGAACCACAAAAACTCGAGAAATAGTAAGCGGATATTGGAGATATTTACACCATTTTATAGAGCATTTATTGGGGAACGTTTTAACACATTAAAGTCGTATCAAAATAAAAAGGGGAGTTTTATAAGTGCTATTGAAATTTATCCGAGCATGCGCGAAAACCTCAAACTGCGTATGTGCAAATAGTAAGAGTTGTGGCATGCATTTTTATGTTTATTTGATGCTGCGTAGCATGTCCATATCATATCGGGTTAGAATTAATTTTTAAAGCTAACTTTTCTTCTAGGATACTTTACCACGGGCGGGTATTACTAGTTCATAATAAAATTAATCCTCCTAAATTGGTTTAATTCTGTTTTCGTGGATCTTTTAAATTTCAAAAATATTATTGTATAAATAAAATAAATAATTCGCTTTCTCTCTTTAAAATAATAATTAGCTATTCATTTTGATATACAGTTAGCAGATATTTGGTCAAATAAAATGGATATATTGTTTGAATTTTATCAAAAATTATATTAAAGAATTTAGAAAGAAGAATTTCTTTTTATTTCTGTCATTTTAAACTGTGATTTTTTTTCGTCTGCTGCGATTCTAAACAATGCAAAACAATTCCTTCCTAATCTACATCTACTGATTTAGTTGTCTTGTCAAATAACAATCAATCACTGAATGTAGATCACTGGCATGCATTCTAGATCGTAATATTTCCACTTTTATTACCTTTATTTTCTCTCTCTCTCTCTCTGAATGATAGCGATGCAAAAAATTCGGCACAGATGAAATAATAAATGGAATCAGATTTCTCTTTTTTTTTTGTCCGAGTCGATTAGATTTAGATCGGAAAGAAAAATTACTGACGAGTTTATTCGAATATTGATTTCAGCAGAATACTTAATTAATTTTTTTATTTATAAAATGAGGATCCCGATTGAATTTCTTTATTCCGCACAAGAAATAGAAAAGTATGACTCATTTTTTCCCTTTATATTGAGTCATACTTATATTAATTAACAAAATGGATATTCTGTAATTTTATTTGATTATATCTTTTAATATTGCTGCAATAGGTCGAGATAGCCTGATTTGTAGGGCGTTGAATTCGCATCCCTTGGGCTGTGAGTTCGAATCCACCAGCCGAAGACTCTCCGTGTGTGTGGTGGCTGGCGTACGTTAAATCTGTTCGTGGTCACAAAGTCCTCCATGTCGAGAGTAATACCATTGGGGGTACTGGGTCAGAGGTGATTGTTCTCTGTTCCAGGTCTAAATTACGGGCAGTAGATGAATGAAGACCGACCAGTAAAAAGGGTTGTGACTTGTGTGTAGCTAATTCATACTCTAAGTAACGGAAAAACAAGAGACCTCAGGTCTGTCAGCAGCCTTGAAAAGTGCCATAAGTAACAACAGCACAACATCGATGTTTTTTTGTTTGAATCAATAAATACTTCAGAAGCTACTGTAATCTGTGTAAAGCTGAATCGGCTAAAAGCTACTGATTCTCGTTCAAATTTTCATTTGTTAATAAAATACTTTTTATTCATCTTCTCAAATTCAAATAAAGTTTTAAAAATTTGTAATGATTTGATGTTAATACAGTTTTTTGTATTTTATTACAAAAATTAATTCATTATTTTTTATTAATTAATTAAAAGCTAACTTTCCCTCCAAAAATCTTTATTTCCTTACCGCCAAATAAATATCGAATTCAATTTGTTTTCCTCCCACGCCAATGAAGTTAGGAGCGTAACATGTTTTCGGTCGTAACATGATTTCAAACGATTTTGTTTGTTTTCTCTATGTTTGATGCATTTAAAACTAAACTTTGTTAATCAATCGATTTTTTGGATTCATTTTGAAGTACTTTCGAATTAAAATAATTCAGAATAGAGAAAATTAAAAAATTCTAATTTGTATTGAGTAACGTCAACTGGTGTAGAAAATTCACGCATTTGCGTCGCCTCAATTGGCGTTGAAAATTCAAAGCCAATTAAGTTTGATCCTGAGTCTGTTCTGATTTATTTTCAACATATACGAGCTTGATTTTGTTTTGGACAGGTATAATGAAGAAGATGATGATGAGTCCTCCTTACAAAGGAAGGAGGGGGTGCAGTAGCTTCTGAGGGTGTGGACCTTTTGGGCAGAAGGCTGAATTCTAGCTCATATGAAAATGACACACACTCATCACATTCGTTTGCACAGCCCCTTTTTACAGGGAGGCACATTCACACACCTCACAGATTAAACATAGAAGAATAACCATACCCTGATGGGATCCCGAAAACACCCAAATCACGAAGAAGATGTGTTACCTCTGTGCCAAGACGCCAGCGGCATATATTAATCGTAATTATTTAATAAAAAGTAACTAAAATAATTTCTTTCTTTCTTGATCTGAGTAGGAATTGACTTTCATTTTTTAATATTACTTGTTTTAACTAATTTTTGCGAATATATTTATTTGAATTTTTCTCAATATAACGTCTTGTATACTGATGTATAACTAGATCCCCAAATTGTCTTTTTGAGCAATAAATCAGTGATTATTCAATGTCAGAATCTAATTTACGGCATTTGTTTTTTCCTTATTTATTTTTCCCACCGTTTTTCTCATCATCAACAGACAAACTTATCCGTTTGTCTTCAATTAAAATTAAAAGGAAAACAAAATCATTGGTTCGGACATTCGACTCGAAGGAATGCTCCGAACAGAAAGACAATGATCCCCTAAATCGATAAACTTCCCACTTAATTCGCGGCAAATGATTCATTCCGTTCCAAAAGAAAAGGAACGGTAAACTTCCATGACCAAGTGTGATTAATGGAACTCCACAGTTTTAACGATTACGGTTCCAGTTACGGTTTTACATTCGCGTGAAATCAAATAACGTTACATTAATGATAGCCTTTTCATGCAAATAGTCACTTTAAAGCATTAAGGAAATGAATTGGATCCTTTTTCCCCCTCGATCTTCGTTAGGAAAAAGGTGTCCGAGTTGGGGTTAATTTTATTCCGGATTGATTAGATGCGAGAGGAAAGGCTGGGAATGAATGCCTGATTGTTGATGCTAGATTTATTTTGTTTTGATAACACGGTGAATCAAAAAGAATTTCTGCTCAATTTTTTTATGTGCTTTGGAAGTGTGGTCTATTTAGGTATATTAATAGGTATATATGTCATGCAGTGTATATTATTTCTTTTTTAATGAACTAGTAAGTATAGTATCAAATTTCTGCATATTTTTAATTCAATGCCATATAAGCGTTTATTTGAGGCTAATATATACATTTTTTTTATTTTCGTAGATGCATTTAATTTATTTATTTTGATCTATGGTTGCTCTAAGTTTATATTTATTACTTAATTACTTAAATAGGCTCCAGCGTATCTAAATAGAGTTCCCTCTCGAGTATCCGGCCTAATATGACAGAAGGGCAGGCCGGTTAACAACAACAACAAAGAAAAGACAGATTTATTTTCATATTTGAGGCTAATATATATATTATTTTCGTAAATGTATCTATTTTTTATTTTCATAGATGCATCTATTTTTTTATTTTCATAGTGGGCATCTACTTTTTTATTTACATAGATTCTATTCTGCATCCATTTTTTAAAAATTTCCATAGATTCTATACTGCATCTATTTTTTTTATTTCCATAGATTCTATTTTGCATTTATTTTTTTATTCTCATAAATTCTATTCTGCATCCATTTTTTTAAATTTTCATAGATTCTATTCTGCATCTATTTTTTTTTTATTTTCATAGATTCTATTCTGCATCTATTTTTTTATATCCATACATTCTATTTTGCATCTATTTTGGATCTATTTTTTATTTTCATAGATTCTATTCTGCATTCATTTTTTTTATTTCCATAGATTCCATTCTGCATCTATTTTTTATTTTATTTCATAGAATCTATTCTGCATCTATTTTTTTTATTTCATAGATTCTATTCTGTATCTATTTTTTTTTATTTCATAGATTCTATTTTGCATCTATTTTTTAATTTCCATAGATTCTATTTTGCATCTACTTTTTTTTATTTCCATAGATTCTATTTTGCATCCATTTTTTATTTCTATAGATTCTATTCTGAATCTATTTTTTATTTCCATAGATTCTATTCTACTTCTATTTTTTATTTTATTTCATAGATTCTATTCTGCATCCATTTTTTATTTCAATAGATTCTATTCTGCATCCATTTTTTTAATGCCATAGATTTTATTCTGCTTCTATTTTTTTATTTTCGTAGATTCTATTCTGCATCTATTTTTTTATTGCCATAGATTCTATTCTGCATCCATTTTTTTTTATTTTCGTAGATTCTATTCTGCATCCATTTTTTTATTTTCTTAGAATCTATTCTGCATCCATTTTTTTATTTTATAGATTCTATTCTGCATCCATTTTTTTATTTCCATAGATTCTATTCTGCATCTACTTTTTTTATTTCCATAGATTCTATTCTGCATCTACTTTTTTTATTTCCATAGATTCTATTTTGCATCTATTTTTTTATTTTCATAGATTCTATATTGCATCTATTTTTTATTTTCATAGATTCTATTCTGCTTCTATTTTTTTATTTCCATAAATTCAATTTTGCATCTATTTTTTTATTTTCATAGATTCTATTCTGCATTCATTTTTTTATTTCCATAGATTCCATTCTGCATCAATTTTTTTTTATTTCTTAGAATCTATTCTGCATCCATTTTTTATTTCCATAGATTCTATTATGCATCTATTTTTTATTTTCATTTTCATAGATTCTATTCTGCATCTATTTTTTTATTTCCATAGATTCTATTCGGCATCTATTTTTTATTTTCATAGATTATACATTTACATTTATTACTTAAATAGACGCCAATATTTGTAAATAGTGTACATGCCTTATTCCGGCCTAATGTGGCCGAAGATCAGACCAGGTAACAAAAAGGCTGGATTTATTTTCGTATTTCAGGCTTATATGTATATATTATTTTGAAAAAGCTGTATCTATTTTTTTATTTTCATAGATGCATCTATTTCTTTATTTTCATAGATACAACTCATGTATTTATTTTGACCTATGATTGTACTGTGTTTACATTTATTTCTTAAATAGGCTCCAGTATTTGTAAATAGAGTACACTCCTGTATATCCGGTCTAATGTGGCGGTATAACAGGCCGGATAACAAAAAAGCCGGATACGCCGGAGTTCTATGAATTCATTTCTTTGCCACCAATACCAGAAGACAAAGTTTTTATACCAAAACTCATTGTTATAATTCGTATTTCTCACTTCTTCAAAATTAACGCATGCGTGGTGCTGTGAATCATGAAAAAAATTTACTGATAATACGTCCAATCCAAATAGAAAGTTCTTTACTGGTAGTTTATATATATTTATATACTGTATTACCCATTTCTAGAATTTATAAGTGAAAAAGTAATTAAGGGATATGAATTTTTCACATTTCAACATAAATTCAGTAATGCCAGACTTAAATTTTGGAAATACAAACAAAACATTAACGTAAATTGTAGGCCTGATTCTTGAGAAAATTGGCTCAAATAAACTTTATTTTTCGCTGATAAATGTTTTCGCAGGTATGAAAAGGTAATCCTAAGATAAATCTCAAAACTTATATATTTCAAGATTTAAAAAGTTCTTAATAAATGCCTTGCCTATCATTTAATTACAATAAAAGAAAACTAGGCCGGATAGTATAGAAACCGGATAATCGAAAACAGGATACTCAGGAGTGTACTGTACTGAAATAAAAGTTCTGAAATATAAAAAAGACATTAATTATACTTGATAAAGTATTAATATTATTTTAATATTTTATGATCTATTATATTAGCGTTTATTACAGAAAAATTTATATGACAAATAAACTAAAAGCAATTTTTAAAAAAATCAGCCGGCTCTTTAATTTTGAAATTTATCATAAATTCTGGACACAAAAATAAATAAACACTGGACATAACACTAGGAGCAAATAAAATTTTGAATTGAAAGGTATCTCGCCATGAAGAATTAGGAATGCATATGTTTATTTCATTTTTATCATTCTTAATTGTTGTTACTTATGGCACTTGTCATGGGCAATCCCCGCTGATACATCAGCAGATTTTAAGCCGAAGATAAGCGCCTCTTGTTTCAAGTAGCGCCAACAAGGGTCAAGAGTACGACTTAAGCTACACACTCACCACATTTGCTTGCACAACCCCTTTTTACAGGGGGGCACAGTCACACATCTCACAGATAGCACACAGAAGAACCCATCATGTCCGAACTGGGACTCCCAGAACACGAGGAAGACGCGCTACCTCTGAGCCAGAAAGCCGGCCCATAGGCTCAATATTTTCCTTATGTTCAAATATTTTTGAACAAAATGATTCATTAAAAATTGTGAGGAAAATAATAGTATATAACAACTGATTAAAAATCGGGGAAGTTTATAAAAATGGCTGATTGCGTTTCTTTTTTCATGAATCGTATCATTAACTTTCTTCCCTAATATTTACATTAAAAATGTTAATACAAACTACTGAATTCAAAATACTCTGAAAATAGACAAACATCAACGAACTCATTGTAAAAATATCAAACATAATCATTATACGAGAAAATTTCGGTTTTTCCTCTGCTTTTCGCCGCATTAGAACAAATAAAAATAAAAACTTAACGAGTAAATATAAACAAAGCGTTTTAAAATTTTAAAATGTTGAAGAACGCTTGAAGCGCATTACGGTCGCATAGCAGAGGTTTCACTTGAACGCGACAGAAGCGTTACGGACGAAGAAGGGGTTAAAAATGTTTTTAACGAAAAAAAACTGATTTTACCAAAAAAAATGATTTATAAATTGAAGGATAATCTATACTTGCATTCAATTATTAAAATCGTTATTAAATAAATTATTAATTTAATTGATCGTATTATGTTCCACAAGTTTTATAAAATAATATTATATTTTTATTTAATACTAGCTTTTACCCGCGACTTCGTGCGAGAGGAAATCTTGACGTGTATGTGCGAGAACTGACGGTCTAATCACAATGTCAAATGTTATTTAAACCGTACACATAAGGGAATTTTCAAAGCTAATTGAGGTGACGCAAATATAAAACTCTTCTACACCAGTTGGGGTAATGCAATACAGATTTAAAACTTTTATTCTTTTTTTTTGTTTTAATTAAAAACTGCTTTAAAATGAATCCGAAAAATCGATTAATTTTAAATGCATCAAACGCTAAGAACATAAACAGAGTCGTTTGAAATATTCGTTCGAAATTATGTTAAGCCTAACCTCATGAGCTTGGGAAAAACGAATTGAAGTCCTATTCATTTGGTGGTGGGGAGATAAATATTTTTTTGGGGGAAAGCTAGTTTTTAATTAACAAAAAATTAACCACTCAATTTATTGGAATAAATTGTAGCCTCTGTCCTATTGTAGACTATAATCTATCTATGTGCTATATTTCATCCAATTTCGTTCAGCTGTTCTTGCGTGATTGAACCCCATCATCCATCCATCTATCCAAACTTTCATGTTTATAATAGTAGTATAGATTTGAAACGGTTACATAACTCTAAATAAATAAATTTGTAAACAAACAAAAAATATACTTGTTTACAGGTAAATAAATTAGTAAAAATATAATTTTCATTAATCCCTTAAACTTTTATTGATTTTCAAACAGCACTGCTCAGGAAGGCAATTTAATTTTGTAACGGTGACATAACTTCACTACTTTTTTTAACACAGCAGATGGCGTTGCCTTATTAACATCAAGATATATTTCGCTTGATCCTTCTTGTGGGTCATTATTAGATTTTATTTCAAGTGATTGCTATGTTTGAGTTTGTTTTGTTCTTTGAAATGCAGAACTTGGAAAATGATTACATAATTGTTCCTGAAACTCGTCTATTTTCTACATCTACCTTATAATGAAATTTTAAAGAGTCACGCCTCTCTGAATAATTTTTTTTTTTTTACATTTATTATTTTGTAATGATTTTTTTTATAAAAATTTATTTTATTATTACTAAAAATGATGAATTGTGTTTCATTGCTTGAGAATTTTATTATTTTATTTGGTTTTTGATTATACTTATATTAAAGGGGGAAAAATGAATGAGTTTCACAAACATATTAATTTAAAAAAGTCTAAAGTTTTTTTCATCCCTTAAAATTTTTTGGATCTATATGTATCAACGAGAGTGAGATTGCACAAAAACATAAAAATAAATATATGAAAAAATAAGGTTTTTTTAAAAAAAAATTTGAAAAGCAGCTAAAAAATGGATTACCGCCTTATTAATATATACTGATTAAATTAGGGGATCTCATCTTTTATTAGAACAGAAATGCTATGATAGTACAGAACAGCCCAACAAATTAAAAAGCAGATAATTACACACATTAAGAGTTTTTTCCACATTAAAACAAATAAATAAATAAAAATGAATAAAAAAATTCAAAACTTTCAGAAATCATCACCAAATAAGCAAATTGTCAATCGTTATTTAATAATCACGACAAAATAGCAAAAAGCTCTCCAAGTCTAATTAAAAAGGTTATTCCAAGATCAGCACTCCAAAGAGAAAATTCATTTGACTCATTAAAAGTTTCTGCCCGAATAATCTCCGAGATAAGGTATAAAATTTTCTGGAAGGAGCGCTGGATCTCGAGCTCTGAGAGAAATCACCATAATCCTTGTATTTTCTAGAACTTTTATTTTTGTCGTTCAATTCATCGCCAAGACTTGGAGTGATTGACTTGGAATTAATGTCCATTAATATATTTGTAAAACTCTCTTACCATGAGATTAGATGAGCAAGGAAGCATTGGTACATTTTTTAATAATTATTATTGGTTGATATATTAAAATACGATAATTTAGTACATTTCTTTAAATTTTATCTTAGATCTTTTACATTTGAACTTAGATCTTTTACATCTTGGATCTTAGATCTTTTTTTTTGTAAAAATCTTAGATCTTTTACATTTTGAGATATAGCATAGAATTCTTTTAATTAACCAAAGATTCTTGGTCGTTGCGGAACTATCCATTCTGTATTGAATTTTTGAAGACATTTAGCAACTTAATTTTGGAATCCCTTTATCATCGCGAAAACATAAAGAACTTGATATTATAACACATTGTGAGATTACATTCGTTGTTGTTGTTGTTACTTATGGCACTTGCCATGAACAAGCCCCTTGCTGATACATCAGCAGACTTTAAGCCGGAGATATGCGTCTCTTGTCTTACAAGCAGCGCCATCTAGGGCCAAGAGTACGACTTAGCTACACACATGTCACAACCCTTTTTAGGGAGCGGACTTCATTCATTCATGCATATTCATTCATTCATCTCAGATCATAATTTAGACATGGAACAGAAAACGATCGCCTTCTGACCCAGTACCCCCAGTAGTATTACTCTCGACATGGATGACTTTGCTACCACGAACAGATTTAATGTACACAAGCCACCACTAACGCGGAGAATCTTCGGCTGGCAGATTCGAACTTGAAACCAAAGGGATACGAATCCAACACTCTACCAACCAGGTTATCCCGACCCAATTACATTCGTTGAGATGCTATATGATATGCGCAATTGTGTTAACATCTATCGCATCATGTAATTTGATTCCTTTATAATGGGATGCTGACAAATTGACAGCTGGTGTTGGACCTGGTAAAGATTCATTCCCTCGCTCGGAGACACCTGTTTGACCGTTGTAACATCCGGTCAGCCGTGGGATCCTCTATTTGTTCCAGACAGCCAGATCGGGGATTCTCCCCCTTAATGTCCTGATAAGGAACCACACGTGCGTTTTTCGTCCTTCCAAGGAAATAAATCGTATCTTAAAAGGGAAAGAGTATCAAACCCTTCGGATGTTAACCTTTCTTTATTGTGGAGGGTCAGCTGCGAGGATGGATCATTAGCGGACATTCCCTATGGTCAATTGGAGACCATTGGGGTTTTTTTCTGAATAACTATTGGGTAACCGGGATCTCCAGTGCACCAATGGGAAAATGAGAGGTGGAGTTTTGACTGAAGATAAAATGCAAGATTTTGGGAGAGAGCGAGAGAGAGGAGAGATCCAAGAAAAAGGAATTTGAGGGAGAAATCTGCTGGAGGGTTCAAGAGAGACTTCGGTCATCGGAGGATCGTCGTGTCGAAGGAAGTGAGAGAAGTTTCGTGTGAACTGAGCTTCTGATTTAATATCCACCGGATGATTATCGGTGGATCCCTTGAGCCACCCCCTGTAGTAGCCTGATACGCTAACGACCTTTTAGCTTTTCTTATGAGGTGGTTTTACCGAAAATTAATTGATAAACTATTCATATATAACTGTTATCTGAGATGCAAATATTATCAATTCATATTAGCCTAGATGAGAAGTTGTTTTTATGTATAAAAGTTGTATGCATTTTATGTTATGTAAATAAGGAATTATGCATATGAGTTGTATGTATTTTATGTTATGTAAATAAAGAATTATGCATATGAGTTGTATGC
>JAOUZG010029590.1:3676900-3691710 GCA_026289955.1 Argiope argentata | reverse complement strand
ATTGTAATGTGTAGTAGGTTAGGAAATTCGTAAAAGAATTACTTTCCTAATTATGTATCGTAGCTTTATGGGAAATGAGTGAGAAAATATGAAATGACGCTACATTATTATTATAATGTGCAGTAGGTTATTAAATTCGTAAAAGACTCATTTTCCCAATTATGAACCGAAGTTTTGCGAAAACTGTTTGAGAAAATAGGAAATGACGCTACATTAACATTATAATGTGTAGTAGGTTATGAAATTCGTAAATGAATTATTTTCTCAATTATGTATCGTAGTTTTGTGGGAGAAAGTATGAAATAACGCTACATTAACATTAAAACTTGCAGTATGTTATGAAATTCGTAAATGAATTACTTTCCCAATTACACATCGTAATTTTTCGGAAAATGTGAGAGAAAATATGAAATGACGCTACATTAAAATTCAAATACTAAAAATCATTAATATAAAAGTATTTCATGGTTCCTATTTTAATTATTCAATTTTTAAACTCGGTTTAAATTACAGTGAAAGCTGCTGGGAAACAAAATCATTTTTAAAATTGTTTTTAATACTTTTATAACCTTAAAAAGATATTTAATATGCAATTACTGCGCAGACGATAATATTATTAAACGAATTGCAAATAAATAAGATTTTCGCAAATATCTATGAAAATAGTCTGCATCAATATATAATTACTAAAAAGCCATTGTAATTTAAATCAAATTAAAATATCAATTAATATTTTTTATATAAAAAAGTTTTTCTGTCGTATATTGCAACAACATTTAATACACAATCACTTTCCAATACTTTTATGATAATTTTTTTAACATTTGGAAAATTACCGCTCTAAAAAGTAAACAAATGGTTTCTGCTTAGGAAAAAAAAATTTTTTTAACGACAAAAAGTCTGATATTTAATTGAATCTTGACTCTTACTTTCAAAATGTAATTTGATTTATTTCTCTCTTAAATCTCATTATTTGTAATTATTTTATTCATCCGTGCCATGAATTCGACATTACAAAACACGGTGATTTCACCGGGAACTAATTTGTCAATAAACCCAAATCAAATAAATGCAAAGAAAGAAGGTAAAAAATCACTAAATTGATAAGAATTTCTGGTAGAAAAAAATGATTTGCTAATTTAATGTCATCAATATTTTATTTCGTGTCTAGACAATTTTACGACAACACATTACCAGACTTTCCTATTTTTGTCTTTTTATTCTGTCTAGCATTCATTTGAGGAAAAAATGAGCACCTGTTGAAAAAAAGATTTTATATTTTACCAGTCATAAAATCTGTCAATTTTTTCTGCTTCAAAAAGTCATTTTTATTCTAGTTTATCTTAAGGTTGTGCAATTCCAATTTTAATAGAATAACGTCCATGGCAAAATAAAATTTGAGTCTTTAATTAGTTTTATTATTAAATATAAGATGCATAATAATTCTCATTTTTTTGGTCATCCGTTGAAATCTTCTTTTTAAAAAGACAGAAATAATAATAAAAAAAATAAGGTAAGTGTCGTTTTGTTTAAAAAAGGAACATAAAATTCATTTTATTAGCAGAACCAATGACAAAAATTTACTTATGAGTTTTGAAACGACAGCAGCGCCAAAATATTAGATTGAAAATCACTCATAACAAGTTGTCCCTTCGAGAACTGTTATTTTCTTGAAAAACTTTGGAAACCACAGGAAAATATCCTCAAAATGTCCATCATCAGCAGCGATATGACAGTCGCAAGTGAAATGCGAAAATAATAGTGACTTTGTTTCGTGTCTTTAAAAAATGATAATGTATTCAAGACAAAAGATTGCAATAACGGTAAATTCCGCATTTTGCCTTCAAATTCTTAGCGATAATTTTGTAAATTCATCATTTTGGTTTCAAATTATTGCTGATAATTATGTAATTTTTACATTTTGCCTTCAAATTATTACCCATAATTCCGTAAATTCTGCATTTCGGCTTCAAATTACTACCGTTAACTTGGTAAATTCTGAATTTTACTTTCAAATTATAACCGATAATTCTGTAAATTCTGTAATTCGACTTCAAATTATAACTGATAATTCTGTAAATTCCGCATTTTGCCTTCAAATTGTTACCGATAATTTGGTAAATTCCGCAAATTACTTTCAAATTATAATCGATAAATCTATAAATTCATCATTTTGGTTTCAAACTATTACTGATAATTCTGTAAATTTCGCATGTTGGATTCAAATTACTACCGTTAATTTGGTAAATCCCACATTTTACTTTCAAATTATAATCGATAATTCTGTAAATTCTGCATTTCAGTTTCAAATTATTACCGATAATTCTGTAAATTATGCCTTTTGACTTCAAATTATTACCGATACCTTGGTGAATTCCGCATTTTACTTTCAAATCATAATAGATAATTCTGTAAATTCATCATTTTGGTTTCAAATTATTACCGATAATTCTGTAAATTCCGTATTTCGGTTTCAAATTATTACCGATAATTCTGTAAATTCTCCATTTTGGATTCAAATTGTTCCCGGTACTTTGATAAATTATATACATAATCTATTTTTTAAAATTTACTCCTTGATTCTAGTTCGCTCTGGTGACAGTATTGAACAATATGGTAGGCAACTTCGAACATAAATTTTAATAATAATGATAAGTCATTAAAGATAACTGGGGTTTATGTATTAAAAAAGGCAGCAACCAAATTCCAACTTTTGAAAAATCAGCATTATAAAATTTATTAATGCATTTGGAAACGAGATTAGCACCAAAATGTTAGATCGGAAATCACTGATAAGATGCTGTTGCTTACGGGAATTGTTATTTTCTAGAAAAGCTTTGGAAATCAGAGAAAAATATTCTCAAAATGCCCATTAAAAGTGGTACAGCAGTCGCAAGTGAAATACGAAAATAGTAGTAAACTTGTGCTACATAGGCAGCTATACAGCTATATCGACTTCATTACAGCTATATCGACTGAGTATTCATGAATTCTTATATGCATTATTCCACAAACATCATGAAATTTTTACAATGCGTACGAGTTTTCAATATCCGAAAAGAAGAAATCGCATGAATTAAGGTCTTGTGAGTTCAGTTTTCAGTGATATGCTGTTATTCTAAGTAAAGACTGGGTTATTAAGATATCCTTCTTGGATCAAGGAAATCAATTTCGTCTGATGAGGTCTTACTCCATCTTGCATGATATTTTTTAGTAAATATTCCTTAAGTTCCATTGATAATGATCTCATGTCCGCTTTACAACGGAAAGAGGGGTGCAGTAGCTTCTGAGGGTATGGACCCCTGAGCACCCGAGGGTAGAAGTCTGCCTTCTACTTCATATGAGGATGGCACACACACATTAGCTTGCACAGCTCCTTTATACGGGGGGCACATTCACACAACTCACAGATAGAATACATAACAACTCGGGACGAGAAAAGAGCACTTCATCTGTACCAGGAGGCCGGATCAAGTTCCATTGACTTATTTATAATGACATAGTGCCCTCAGTCGGGCATAAGTACAAATTAATAAAAAAATGTACTTTAGCAAAAAGGCTTAAATTTCTTTGAATTTATCTCTTACAGAAATAATTTAGCCGACTTTCTGGCACAGAGGTAGCGCGTATACCCCGTGATCTTGGAGTCCCGGGTTCGAGTCTCGATTCGGGCATGGGGGTTCTTCTGTTTGCTATCTGTAAAATGTGTGAATGTGTCCCCCTGTAAAAAGGGGTTGTGCAAGCGAATGTGGTGAGTGTGTAGCTAAGTCGAACTCTTGACCCTATTTGGCGCAACTCCAAAAAAAAAAGAGACGCTCCTTTCGGATTAAATCTGCTGCTGTATCAGCGGGGAGCTTGTCCAACATGACAAGTCCCATAAGTAACAACAACAAGTAATTTAAATTAGCGTTATAATTTATTTACTGTGTCATTGAAAAAAATTGATATTTTTTAACAGGTTGAAAATGATGAGTTAGAGATTATGAATGATGAGCTAGAGTGCTTCAAGACGCAAATGCATTAGCAGAGTTGTCGGCAAAGTCATGATGCAAGTCCCCTCCCCTCAACCATTATACAACTTACCCTCTAATCAACCATTTCAAAAAAGAATGCTATCTATTATTTCTTTTAAATATGCGTATACTAGTAGAAACGCACTTGAAGTGTAATTTAAATCTCATGCGCAATTACTTTTCCCCAGTTTTCAAATCAAATTACCCCAGAAAAGGCAGTACATTAATCCTTTTGAAAATAAGATGAAACCACCTCGAACGCGCATTGTCTCTCAAACAAAAATAATCAGAATTGTTTACATTTTACTTTCAATTTTCCCTCTTATATTAAAAGTTGCATATCTCATGGAATGTGGGAATTGGAAGATGTTTTCTGTTTCATCACCCCTCTAATTGCAGGTGAGATAGACGGAAAGACAACAGGTATGTCAGGAATTTGGAATGAGGGGGGATGCTCAACAAAAGCGACTTTTGATTAGTTCATGCACCGCATTCTTCGGAGAATTTGTAATCGGATCCCGCCTCCTTCCAACATCACCCCTGAAACTTCCAAATTTCTGATCTATTTTCTTGAAAAGAATGTCCATCCAGACGTTTTAGAACTGCAGTGCGCTATGTTCAAAATCGCTTTTGGAATAATGGATTATAATTTAAAAATTAAATGGAAAAGTGTTGTGACGCGATTCACTAAAGGATGGAAACACAAATCTTTGTTCGCGACTCATTTAATACGTCATGAAATTCATAGTGCGACAATTTCACTATAATGCAATTCTTTACTGCAAAATTAAGAGATAGAAGGCATTTTCTCAAGTATCTAGAGAAATATACGATAAAAATATAGGAAATTTGGTATGGATATAACTTATAGTATGACAATAATGTGTGCAAAGCAAAAATTAATGTACCATTCATTGGCAAGAGTTATTGCTTACAGTCCAATGTGGATTGAGCTTCATGATGATGAAAAATTGGCTTTTAACAATGTGTTGCCGTTGCATTTACAAAAAATCTGATTTTTTTAAAAATAAGTCAATGACTATAGCCAACAAAACCTGGAAAAATGTCATTTTGAGCGCGTGATTATATGAAATGAAATGAATAAGAAATGCGATATCTTTTTAAACAATAAATGTAAGACAAAGTTTTTTTTGCATCGTTTGCAATACTAAAGGGACTCATTCGATGAAACGATTAAAATGAATAAGAATATATTTAACTTGCACGAGCACGTGATGCTTGGCCGTTCAAGAAATGATATTCTGACATGATACACTGAAATATGCATAGCAGATTTCATTTTAATCTTTATTTTTATTTGAAGTGAGCAAAAAACCATTTTTGAGGAAAACGCATTTAAAATATACAATAACATTCTCTAATAATAAATTATGTGCGTAAATACTTAAAATTCACCACATTTATAAATTATTCCTTCTTTTTTTACAGCGTATAATAATTTTCTTTTTTTTTACCCTTAATAACCTAGAGTCTCAATTTTGATACCAATCTTTTAAACCGAATGTTCACATTACTATTAGTTTTTTTATAGGTTGGCTGTACGTATTTTACTGTTGTATAATATTCTTTCCAACGAAATTTTAAAAAAATGAAATGTCATTGTTGTTTTATTTTCAAGCAAACACAGTAATATTAAAAATAAATCACTTTCGTAAATCAGGCTACTAAGGGTTAAATCCTTTTGTTACTAGTATTTTCTGGGGGGGGGGGTTGTTACGAGTATTTTATTACTCGTATTTTTCTGGCAATTAGTGCATTTGGCTGTGAATTAATCCTAAATTCATTTATTCTGTCATTGTAAAGTTCAGCAAATGCTCTAACTACATTTTCACAAAAATACTCTCCAATAAACTTAAGCATATTCAGTAACCCTCTAAAACATTCATTAAAATGTATTACAGACATAAATGTCCCTGATTGGGGGGTTCGGAGCTCAACCAAGACATTTTTTACAAATTTCCAAGAAACACCGTTGAAACTCTCAGTGGCATTTCGCAGTGCAAAAAAAGTTAAGTTTTTAAAACTAAGTTTGTGTTAATACAAATTTTTGACATGTTTTCGGTCTTTCAAATCGGTATTTCCGTTTATTTAAATGCTTACTTCCGATTTACCGATCATTACGAAAATATTAATATCTTGACTTCTAATTAACATAGTGATAAAAGTAAACTTGTTTTGGATAGCTCATAGACTGGTCTATACAATAAAAGAATTTTTTAAACGTCAAAAACGACGTTTTCAACGTATTCGGAGACCTTGATTAGACAAGGAAAAGTTATTGAATATCAATTACTACACTATTTTATTTCATGTGCTGCTTACTTTCTTATTAAAAAGACGAGAAAGTCTAGTCAAAGAAAAGTCTAGAAAGTTTTTTGTCTAGACAATCTAAGCAGTTGTCTCAGACTGCTAGATTGAAAGAGGGGGAGGGGGAGAGGGGGCACGGTCAGAATATTGCCAAATAACTAGATTTTTTAAATAAAAAATCGAAATATTTAAATGATAAAATAATGGAGTTATAGTGTGTCCTTATTTATTAACACAATTTAAAAATTTAATGTATTAATTATACATTAAAATATTAATCATAGGCTCTTAAATTAATCATGTTAGATTGTTTTCCGCTCGTCTTTTAAAAAAATATTTTATATCACACGTGATTTAAGTTTATTATCATGTCGGAACATGATATTGTTTTAGGAATGAGGTTTTGTGACGTTAACAAAAACCTGTAGGCGAAAAATAAAAAAATCCGTTCGCGAAAAATTGAAATTTTACTATCTGCACGAGCATCTAAAAAAATCGGCTTTTAGCAATGTATTGCCCTCCCATTTACAAAAGTTCTCATTAATAAAAAAATAAGTTAGTGACTATCGCAAATAAAACCTAGAAAAATGTCATTTTGAGCACGCGATTATATGAAGTGAAATAAATAGGAAATGTGATATATTTTTAAAACAACCAATGCGAGACAAAGTTTTTTTTGGATCGTTTGCAATACTAAAGCGACTCATTCGATGAAACCATTAAAATGAATAAAAATATAATTTAACTTGCACGAGCACGTGGTGCTTGGCAGTTCAAAATAATTATGTTCTACACTGAAATATGCATAGCAGATTTCACTATAATCTCTTTTTTTCACATTGTTGCAATCTAAAATAATAATTTAATGTTTTTATTATTCCTCAAAAATCCATTATCTCATATCTGTGATTAATTAATTCTTAAGAGTAATTAATTCTCATAGTTTACCTTAATTACTCTTTCCCCGAGCGAGTCATTTTGTAATTAGAGCTCTTATTACAGAATCAGTAATAAGTTATATTATGTTTCTGCATCAAGAAAATCGTTCTGAAACATATTATGCTGAAATTATTGCTGAAGTATATCTTAAGTATACTAAATGTATTTCCTTTTTACAAAATATCGTATATTTGAATGGATTTTATAATAATATGAAAAAATAATAATCTAGTTAAAAATAGTATGAGGGAATTAAATCCAGTCGCTTTTTACAGTATTAAAGAGTTAATTCACTTCTATAATGCCCGATTTGAAATGGCTTATACTCAACTATCCAAATTTAATTCAATTAATAATGAAAATCATAATTTAATTCCAAATAATACCTTATTAGTAAAAATCTCATCTTTAACATATTTTAATATTAATCTGATTTGTTAAGCAAAATAAACTTAGTATTTTTTTAAAAATCTTATTTTGTTTGCTGTTTATCATAATATTTTTCATAATAAGATTTTCTTATATTTTTAATTTAATTTACCTACTTTATTTAACTTTTACTGATTCACTTATACTGTTATTCAAATTATTCTTAAATGAAAGTGATTTTAATTTTTATCAATAGCCATTCTTAACTACATACACAAAAATTAGAAGCAAATCAAATTCAAAAATTTTAATTGATTAAAAAATATCTCAAAAAATCAAACTTCTATTAACATCATCAAATTTTTCTGAGATAAAATATTCAAGAGTATTTAACAACATCAGTTTTTAATAACCAAAAAAAAGGGAAACAGAATATTCATAAAGAAATAAATTTCGTACAAAATATGTATCAACATTTTTTTTTAAATTTTCATCGCTGAAGCATTTATTAAAAAAGTTATAGAAAAATTTTAAAAATACATAAATATGCTTTTATTAGTTGTTCGTCATGTTTACATGCCTTATAAAAATGAAAATCTTCGAATTATGTTCAAACACGGAAAAGAAAAATCTAGTATCTAGTCGAGCCATCGAATATTTAGAATACACTTATGTTCCTCTTCTTCTTTATCACGTAATTTTTTTGTGTTTATATGTATACTACGTAGTTTTTATTACAGAAGTTAACTATAAGCATCTTAAATATTTTTGATAAAGATTTCATAAATGACTTTCAGAATTTGCTTATAATAAAAAATCACTCTAATTTTCTCATAGATATAACGCTGTAGTCGTGCCATTAGGAACTATTGCCTACTTTGAATTTCAGATTTTAAGTGATATAATTTATATTTTTTACATAAAAACCAAAATATTTTATAATTTATAATCATTTTAAAAAAAGTTACGAAAAATTCTAATTTTGGATTTAAAAAAACTTATTATTATCATGTCAGAACTTGATGTTGTTTTTGGGATGAGGCTTAAGGCATCAACAACGTCCTTCAACAAAAATCCGTAGCCGAATAATAAAAATTTTATTATCTACATGATCATCTAAAAAAATCAACTTATAACAACGCGTTGCCATTGCATTGACAAAAGGTCTAATTTAAAATAAGTAAGTTAACCACTACAACAAATAGAACCTAGAAAAATGTCATTTTGAGCGCGTGATTATACGAAAGGAAATAAATAGGAAATATGATATTTTTTAAAAACAATCAATGCGAGACAAAGTGTTTTTGGATCGTTTGCAATACTAAAGCTACTCATTCGACGAAACAATTAAAATGAATAAAAATATAATTTAACTCGCACGAGCACGTGGTGCTTGGCCGTTCAAGAAATGATGTTTTAACATGACACATTGAAATATGCACAGCAGATTTCATTTCAATCTTTTTTATTTATAAGTTATTTATTGTGTAATCGATGCTAATTAGCTGTGTTATAGTTATTAAAGTTAACTTTGTTTTTAAAAATTGCTCTTTTAAACTTTTAAACATATTTCATTAAACATTTCCTTTTTGAAGATGAGCATTCTGTTTTAACAAATATAATCTCGGAATAAGAAAATTTAAACCCAATTTAAAAAAGGACGCATAATTCCTTTTTTAAAAAGTACATAAGTTCGATAAATTTGTTTTATATTTTGGGTAGAAATATGGACAAATTATCAACCAATCATTTTACGCAAACAAATTATTTTAATAAAATGAAATACTTTATCGTTTGGTTTCTTTGATTTGTCAACAGCAATGAATAAATAAAGATTAATAAAATCGTTAGTTCATGAAACAGATGACAAGAAAAAAAAAGTGCAATTAAAAACATTTTAACACACAACCAATCCTTGTGAAAACATAAATATTTACTTAGTATGAACCTTTTTAAATTTTTTATGCGAGTTTGCAATTTACTAGAAAATATTTCTGCGGATAGCAAACATATCTTGTATTACGGAATGCTAATCAAAAGAATTATCTTAAATTACTTAAAAAGGATTTCAAAGTATAAATAAATTTAATTTTTAAACGCTTTGCAATTTACAGAACTGATATTAATTTTTAATCTTGTATAAGTAGTTTTTAAATACATTGCTGTTTAAACACAAATATAATTAATATTTACATAAAGCATTATTAATGAATTCAGAGATAAAAATAAAAAAGAGTAAAAAAATGATACTTTTATCTATGTGTTAATTATATTGATTTAAACGTACAATTTCTTAAATTGAGTTTGATATCTTTAAACATTTTTTCTGATCAGTATCAAATGAGATTAGGGTTTCTTTGCCCATTTAATTAGAACTGTTTTTCATATTCACAATTCTCAATCACAAACTTTTTTTGTATTAAAATTCATAGGGTTATAATTTTCAATGTTTTTAAAATTTAATTACTTTTTAGGTTTTCAATTTTCTACAATTGAATAAAAAGGGGTTGGAGCTACAGTGAACAAACTAGGCTATCTTCCTTTTTATAGAAAGTAAAATATACAAGATGATTATTTGATTACTTTAAATAAAAAGATTCCAAATTTCTATGACTAAAATTGATTATATTATAAATATTTGCATAGCACTATTTTAAACCTTTTTTTAAAAAAAAAACAATTCTCAGATCTTGAAGAAGATCCTCTAATTATTGTGGCAGTTTCAAGAGATAATCACTCATTGATTTAAAATAATCAAATTCAAAGCTTCATACTTTAGTTAGTTTATTATCATGTAAGAACGTGATATTGTTTTTGTTTGGAGGTTTTGATGCCTCTAAAATTTAAGGGGCAAAAATATTTTTACCTGCTTTTACCAGCATTGCATTCTTTATTATGTATGCTTCTTTGAAAGCAGAAGCGTTTTTAAAAAGTTGCCCCGCTTTTACCAGTATTGTTTTTTAGTTACGTATGCTACTTTGACAGTAGATGCGTTTTTAAAAAGGTTGATTTGCTTTAACCGGTATTGCTTTATTAATTCTTATGCTTCTTTGCAACAGGCAGGACGTCATTGGCATGTATCACGTGAGCAAGATCAGTTTTCTGACATAATGTTAAAGACTTTTCACATTTCAGATCTTGCTTAGTGATTTGCCCCATTAATACGAAAAATATTTTATTTCAATAATATTTTTATTATTGAATTCGTTTTCTTTTAATAATCGCTGAACTAGGACTTTATTTAGTTATATTGAAGGAATTACAGATTTTGAAAGGCAAAGCTTCCATAATTTGAAATTCTGCTAACATTAAGCTAATAAATTTTAATCACAGCGAACAAGATGTGTTGACACACATCTAAAGATGCAAACGATCCAAAAAAAACTTTGTCTCGCCTTTATTGTTTTAGAAAAATATCCCATTTCCGATTTATTTCATTTCATGTAATCGCGTGCTCAAAATGACATTTTTCTAGGTTTTATTTGCTGTAGTCATTAACTTATTGTTTTAACCGGAGCTTTTGTAAAAGCAATGTCAATGCATTATTAAAAGCTGATATTTTGAGATGCGCGTGCAGATTTTTATTTTTCGCCTACGGATTTTTGTTGATTATTTTTCGCCATCGCATTTTTGTCGACGCCCGAAACTTCATCACAAAAATAACATCGTGTTCTGACATGATGAAAAAAAATATTATTTAGTGTATTAATTATTTTTATTTGAAACATAAAAATAATGTAAGAAAACCCAAACTTTAGTAAAATAATTTTAAAAATAAATTGAAAAGCATATTTAATCAAATTACTTGATTTTCCCACATCTATATCAAGAAATATTCCTTTTTGAATCTTTGTTTCCATTTAGTTTTCCAGAAAAAGTTCTTATTCGTAAAAACCTGATAACTTCTTTTCGTGAATCTCTGTTAAGTAGAACGAGAGAAAAAATTTATACATTTTATTAATGGTTAAATTTAGGTATGTTGGACAATTGTATCAAGCAAATAATGCATTTTCAGATATAATGCATTATTTGCAATATATAATGGAAATAATACATTATTCAGATATATTCTGGAAAATTCTTCTTTATATTATCTCATATTATACAAAAACAAAAGTGGGCACAGCCTATTATTTTTATTTTAAATTTTGGTATAACTGTAGACGGCAACAAAAATCACAAGTTTGCATAATCGAATCTTTACTAAAAAACCTTTATTATTACAATTTAATGCAGCTATTGCCTTACTTATTTAAAAAAATTATTTCAAAGTTTTTAAAGTTTAATTTTATATGGTAAATAATTAAATTTTAAAATGAAAGGATTTTTGAAAAAATTTAAAAAAACCTATAACTTTCTTGTTTATTAATTAAGAATTTCTTATTTTGACGCTGTTTATGTGAATGTAGATAGGCATTTAATTAAAATAAATCTTTAATTATCGTCTGATGAGTTGATTATCTATGAGTATTAAAAGAATGAATTATCGATTAGTTTTCATCGAATCTTTTTTACACCTTTTTGGAAAGCAAAATAAATCTGAAATGTTTCATTGAGTTTTTAAAGAAAAATGGAATACATGTATCAAATTCTTCGTCGCCATTTTTAAGTATGCACTAGCCAATTTGTCTTCTATTAATTAATGAATTAAGAATAATTTCACAATCGTGAAAGGATTCCCTCTTTTAAAAGAGTGCATAAATAATATTGAGGAGGAAAATTAGAGAATTTTAGAAAGAAAGAGGAAATGACATAAAGTGAAGTTTAATATCCGATAGCGACAAATGAAGCATTTTATCGCTACAATGATTATGAATGAATTGGAACGATGATAAAACTGCATATAAATGAATCATTACTATGCATACACTGTAAATGGTAGTTTACAATTTATACATGATAATGACTAAAGGAAAATTCAATTTAATTAATGCATCTCTTTGAAATAGAAATTGCGATTTATACCTCATTGTGAAATGCAGAGTTAAATAAAAAGCATCTCTTCTGTTTATCTGAAAACCTTAAAATAATAAAAACGAGACAAGCTCTAAAATTGAAAATTAAAGCTCAAAGGAAATTTTTTTAGCATAACGCAGAAAAATAATATTCTAAGAAAGCCATTAATCTTTAATTATGAGCTGTATATTTATCTAAATAACAATTTTTTCCAGCTAAAAAAGATATTATTTCAATTTAAGTTTACTAATTTAAAATAGATATTTTAAATTACTAATTTAAAAAAGATATTTTAAATTACTAATTTAAAATAGATACTAATTTAAAATAGTTTGTTTACTAATTTAAAATAGATATTTTCCGTAAGCACAAAAAATGTAAACAGCAATACATATTTAATATGTAAATGTAAATAATAAAGAAATATAAAATTAGATTCCGTTTTAAGAAATTTGTTTAGAAATACATGGCTATTTTAATTAATATTCTAGGGAAATTATTTTTATACTTAAGAAAGAGAGGAAATTAAAAATTTATATGTTCATTAAAGCCATGTTAAAGTGACATGTATTTTTTTTGTCCTGAAATTTCCAATTAATAATTTTTTTAATCTTTATTTTTCGTAATATTAGTATATTCGAAAATCAGTATAATGTCTATAAATAAAAACACGAGACATTCAAATGTTTTAAATAATTAAAACAAACTGTTTGAATATACTGTTTTAAATCATAAACTTTAATCTCATTGCCGTTATTTATTCTGTAATTGAAAATTATGTTCTCTGTTATTATTATTACAGGTAGAAGAATATTTTCATAAATAGCATTTAAAAAAATGTTAAATTATCGCTTGAAAAAAATATTTTGTACGAGACGTTAGGTATAAAATAAAGAATTGGTTTCTTGAAATTATTAAATCTGCTTTACATTAAGCAAAAACATATACAAAAAATTCTGTTTATTACAGGCACAAGAATATTTTTAAATATTATAAAAAAGCCATATTAAATTATTGTTTGAAAAAAAAATAATTAAAAAATATTTTTCACGAATCGTTAGATATAAAATAAAGATTCTTTTTCTTGAAAATATTAAATCTGCTTTAAATTAGGCAAAAACATATACAAAAAATTCTGTTGATTACAGGTAGAAGAATATTTTCATAAATACTATTTAAAAAGCAATATTAAATTAACGTTTGAATAAATAAATAAATATTTTTCATGAAACTTTAGATATAAAATAAAGATTTTTTTCATTAAAATATTAAATCTGCATTACATTAAGTAAAAATATATACAAAAAATTCTGATGATTACAGGCACAAGAATATTTTCATGAATACTATTAAAAACAATATTAAATTGTCGTTTGAAAAGATAAATAAATAAAAAATATTTTTCATGAATATTAGATATAAAATAAAGATTTCTGTCATGAAATTATTAAGACTGTATTACATTAAGCAAAAGCATGAAAAAAAATTCTGTTGATTACAGGCACAAGAATATTTTTTAAATACCATTAAAAAGCAGTATTGCATTATCGTTTGAAAAAAAATAAAAAAAAGATAAATATTTTTCATGAAATGTTAGATATAAAATAATGATTTTTTTCATGAAAATATTAAATCTGTGTTATATTAAGTAAAAAGATATATAAAAAATTTTGTTGATTTCAGGCAGGAGAATATTTTCATGAATACTATTGAAAAACAATATTAAATTATCGTCTGAAAAGATAAATAAATAAAAAATATTTTGCACGAAACGTTAGATATGAAATAACGAATTTTTTACATGAAAATTTTAATTCTGTATTACATTAGGTAAAACCATTTACAGAAAATTCTGTTGATTACAAGCATAAGAATATTTTTTAAATACTATCAAAAAGCAATATAAAATTATCAATTGAAAAGATAAATAAAAAGAATATTTTTCACGAATCGGTAGATGTAAAATAAAGATTTTTTTCATGAAAATATTAAGTCTGCTTTACATTAAGCAAATACATATACAAAAAATTATGTTGATTATATACAGAAGAATATTTTCATAAATACTATTAAAAAGGAAATTAAATTATAATTTGAATAAATAAATAAAAAATATTTTACATGGAATGTTAGATATAAAATAAAGAATTTTTTCATAGAAATATTAATTTTGTATTACATTAGGCAAAAATATATACAAAAAAA